>OX335694.1:9767500-10071276 GCA_946894065.1 Acleris literana
TAATTATTACTAGGTATATTCTTACAATGTGCTTCTGTGATCTTAAGATCGCAGAAAAAAAACATGTCCAACCCTGAGGACTAAGATGGAATGCCTCTATGCTAGTAATTTCACCAGTGGTCTTATCACACCGGAACACAACAATTCGAATTTTCCACTAGTCCCTACCAACGTATCCCTGGTGGGTACCTAAGAATGGATTTTTTACGGACTTTCTAGAAGGACCTTCTCCTCCGGCCTTTCAGCACTGAGGTTTAGTATCCGCGGGAGTCTAAATTCTAGTTGGTAATAGGGGCATTGCTGTTTTTCATTGTCGTGTTCTCCATTCCCAGGTCTCCGGAAGGGATTTTCACCTCTGCCCCTTTTTCTTAAAGTAATTCAAGCAAAAAGCAAACAAAAGCAAGGACTTTTGTCTTTGGCCCCTCAGGCGAATACCAAAAAAAAAAGTACTTTCAATTATAGGTGAAAAACTTCCGTTCGACATTCTATATTTGAAATTTGACGTAAATTCCATATTAGTTTTGTACACAACTACATGCAAGAGGTCATTTACTTAAGTTTTTCACCTATACAAAGATGGTGGTACCTGGTAGCGACCCGGACGGACGTTTCTCAAGGTCCTACCACTAAATGTTCAGCGACTTAATGAGTTCGACCGTATTTGCTCTATTATACTCCGTGGCTACATTTTATTAACCTACTTTTCGTTACGAATACTGTTACGTATAGAGTACGAACCAAATAAAATAAAACTGCGGCACCTTGACGCTTCTGACACGGTTTGCTTTCGCTTTAGAAAAACGCGGTCGCGTTATTCTCTAGCTTTCAAATGGTATGATTTTATGAATAAACCGCCGACAAAAAAGGGGGGTTTATAGGTTTGACACGTGTATCTGTCTGAGACAGCGTAGGTCCTAAACTAGGGCTTCCAATCCCGGTATTCCGAGATCACTCGCTATTTACCAGTCCCGCTTGTTGCGGGATTACGAGCGCGGGATCCGCGGGATTTGCGGGACCAATAGTTTGGCAGACGACAGATTAGATATGTTATGTTTTCTTCGCAAAAAAATATATATAAATGCTCACCAAAAGCATTCTGTTGAAAATTTTCTTGGTTTTTGGTTATTTTATGTATGATTTCGTATACTTTTTGTTCTCTATTTCTTTTACCTTATATCAATAGTATCAATTTCTATGCGGGATCCCGCGGGATTGAAAATGTTCAATCCCGCAGATACCGAGATTGAAGACAGGCTGCGGGCTTGGAAGCCCTATCCTAAACTAAACTCTAAGTATGCTTGTTCTATGGGTACCTACTAAACAACGATGTAGTGGAGTTCATAAATATGTATACACTTTTAGCACCTTGTCTATTTAATGTCATGTTTAAACTGCCATGTATGAATCGTCACAACGATTAAAGTGACCAGGTGCTAAAGTGTATACATATAAACTCGACTGTTCAAACTTATATAGAGAAATATATACTTAATTATAAAGAAAACATTCATTCATCATGTTGCGCCGACGCCAAAGAAGTTGTGATAATGGCAGGAGAATGACGATGACGTCATGTTCATATACTTGAAACGGGTATCAAATAAATGGGGCACACAGATTTACTCGATGTACTATAGACGTCAAATTAACGTTGTTTAAGGCGTATTGTCAAAGTTTTTATACGAGTAGTCTGTGGATCAATTTTACACAGAAGTCATATAATGCATTACGTGTGCAGTATAATAACGTATTCAGGGCCTTGCTGAGGCTTCACCGCTTCTGCAGCGGGTCTGGTATGTTTGCGGATGCCGGCATCGATGACTTTTACGCAATCACGCGCAAGAAATCTGCATCCATAGTTAGGCGTATGCGGGGAAGCCGCAACGAGATTGGACTCTGCCGTCTTGAGCCGCTTCATGGACTTGCACGTGAGACGCGGGAGCCCATGATGCCAGGCCTTTATCCATTAAGAACATTATTTAATTGTACAGTCAAGGAATTTAATTTGTGACCCACCTTAGGTCCAAAGTCAATCTGACATTCTACAGCAATAAGGTTGAGTTTCCTATCAATTGCAAATGACTTGACATCTCTGTTGACAATGACATCTTCAAGCAGTTTTTTTTTGAAATGGGTAGCAAATTAACTTCCGTGACCGTACTAACATAGTTCTTAAGTATTCTTGTGACTAACAAATTATGCATTGATTTATCTGAATTAAATGTTTATTTTTTTGTAAATAGGTCTAATAGAAGAATAATAGATAAAGCGGTTCCGAGATTCTAATATATTTTTAGTTATCTTATATATCGGCTTATCTACATATCTTTGATCTAGCGGCATTCTCAAGTTTGTCATCCAAAAATCAAAGATCACCTAATGTTGATTGATTGTTTTAAATCAAAGTATAAGTGCCGATATTCAACAGATAAAATTAAGTTGTTAAGAAATAGATCTGCGCCTCTATTCTAGGCGGTATAAACGATATCGTAGTTTGCCTGTTATGGTATTGTTATGACGTCAGCCGCCATTACTGTCAAGAAAATAAGAGCTATCAAAACGTTGACAATACCATATTCCATTTAAATTAGGTTCAAAATAGAGTTGCGCCCGCTCTTTAAAGGGAGCGCTCGCTCCGATCTCTGTCAATGGGTCACAAGGAACTAGTTCGGTCTTTTAGTTCCTTTAGGTCCTTTAGCACCGGAGCAAATTTTGAAATCTGAGCAGGACACGCTTTGAAATAGGTATTTGGCTCGTTCACATCGAGCGCCGTGCCGTGATGCTCTTTGTTCGCTGTTTCGCTCATACGTCCAACAATTTCTACTGACCTAAAGGACCGAACGATTAAGATCGTTTACGAAGAACAAGTTCCTTTCGGTCCGTGACGGGAATTCATTCCTTTTAGTTCTTAGTTCCTGGCTCAAGCCTAGTGCAAAAGTGGATATTCTACAATACTTATGTATTTGTAGTCGACTGTACGAAAAGGTGTGATTATAGTGCAAACCCTAAAAAGCAATAAATAATAAAAGTTGGCTAAGTGTGACTCAGGCGGCTCGGAACCCTCGGTGCGCGAGTCCGACTCGTATTTAACCAGTTTTTCTAGTAAATATTTTAGAGCGTTGTTGTCTTTTATATAAAAAAACTCAAAATTCAAATAAAAGATACATTATAAATAAATAAATAATAAATATCAGGAGACAAAGTCACACCAATTGACCTAGTCCCAAACTAAGCTCTAGGCTTGTACTATGGGTACTAGACAACGATATAAATACATACATAGAGAAATATATACTTAAATACATAGAAAATATCCAAGACTCAGAAACAAAATTAAATATTCGTGCTCATCCTCATCACACAAATATCTGCCCTTACCAGAATTTGAACCTAGGACCGCCATTTTTTTTTATTTTTTTTTATTAAAGTTCCAAATAAAACATTTATCGCAGAGTTTATAATTTGAAAGACTACAAAAGTCACAGAGGCGTGTGAGTAGTCAGTGAGTTCGGAGTAAAGAGCTACTATTGAATGTAGGTTCTATAAAGAACCGCTAGGTCAGGTTTTGATCAAGTGTCAAATAAGGTTATGAAGTGTCAAATAAGGTTATGTAGATTTAATCATTTCACCGGTTGCCAAATCATTTTATCGATTGCAATCATTTCAACAAACTTCGTTTCATCCAACGCTATTTTCTGCTGAAACCATGAGTATTCAGGATATCTTAAACATTAATTACGTAGGTTACGTATGTCGAATTGGGCTGGGCAGCGTTTAGGAAGTTGTACCACATATTTTCGTCGGATATACCGCAGAGCCTGAAGACGAAAGTCTTTGACCAGTGCGTCCTACCTGTAATGACGTACGGAGCCAAGACGTGGCCACTGACTGTGGGGCTGGTCCATAAGCTTAAAGTAGCTCAACGTGCTATGGAAAGAGCTATGCTCGGAGTCTCTCGGAAGGACAAAATTCGGAACGAAGTGATCTGAGTGACCGACATAGCTCTGAAAGTTCGTAGGTTGATGTGGAAATGGGCTGGTCACGTAGAACGGATAACCGCTGGAGTAAGCGTGTTCTGGAGTCGCGACCGCGTCTTGGCAAACGTAGCGTGGGACGACCTCTGGCCAGATGGCGGGATGACTTGCATAAGAGGGCCGGCAGCGACTGGATGCAGAAAGCAATAGACCGGGCTCTGTGGCGTTCCTTGGGAGAGGCTTATGTCCAGCAGTGGACTGCAACGGGCTGATAATGAGTTAGAGATAGGTTACGTTAGCTTAGACTTGTGACTAATAAAAAAAACTCGTGCGTGATATGAACTTCGATGATATGAAAATTCTGCGTAATGATCAGCAGTGATCGGAATAGGTAGAGCTAATTTGCCTAAACTTGACGCATATTCATTCATGCGTGAGAGAGATGGGAATACATTATTGAATGAACATGCATCAAGTTTAGGCAAATTAGCTCACCTATTTCCAATCACTGATGAATGATACGTTAGTCGAAAGGTATTTCGATAAAATAATAGGTAGGTACCCATCATATCGTCACCGGAGCACAACAACGCGAATACAGCTGCTTGCCAGGTTAAAGGATAAGATGGTGGTAGCAATCTTGACGGACCCCGCACAAGGTCCTACCACCACTAATTTTGACGTTATCTATTAAAAGGGATCTTATTGTCGATGGCGCTTCCGCCATTATTAAAGATGCTCCGATATAAATACAACAATAAGGTCCCTTTACCTAGATAGCTACAATTGACTATGGTTAGCTTGATCATCCTTTATGTTTATCTCCCGATATTTCAACGCAGTTACATGCGCTTACGTCATGATCAAGGGAAAGGTAATCGCGGTCAATATCCGGTTGATAATGTCAAATAAATCAACCGTGAATCATTAATAACTGTTGTTCCTGATAATGGTTTTGCGTACACAAAGAAAACGCTTAATTCATATAAAATTTTCTTTAAACACACGGCAGTGTGTCCGGATAACTTCGAAGACAAACCGGCCAAGTGTGAGTCGGATTTGCACACCGACTGTTCCGTACCGTACGCATTATATTCTGGTTTGAATTCGATTTCTAATCGAATTAGCACGCTTTACCATGTTTTTTTAGGGTTTGTACTAGGTATAGAATCATACCAAATTGTTTTAACGATAGAACAAAAATAAAAATACGTCGAAAATGTCTTGTATATACGGAGACCCCTTTTGTTATCTCTTTCATTATTTCACTTTCTTAAAAAAAAAGGTTAGTAAATCCGCCGAAATAACATAAGTATGTCCTGAAAACAACAACAACATTGAAGAAACTCTGGCTTGACTCTAGCTCCTAAATATTGTATCAACGTCCTCTACATAAGTGTAGTTTATGTAAGTTTAAGTATGTATATAGATTACTGATGTGCAAGTTGCGGAAAGTTTCCAAAATGTTGGAAATGTTCTAAGAAATTTCCGGAAACTTCCACAGGAAATATAGGAAATCTAAATTTAATAAACGGAAAGTTTCAATCCCCATACAAAATTGTGAGAAGTTTTCGAAATTTCCCTACATTAAATGTTCCGCAGTTTTGGAAAGTTTCCTTTGGCACATCAGTAATATCGATGCATAAATATAGTATATTTTTATATCTATTTATGTAGATATTTGAATGTATTTATCTTTTATAGTTAGGTTTTATTGGTTAGTTTATTTTTTATGCAATTTCCCAAATAAAGTTGTACACTTGCCTACTCGATGCACAACCATTACTTCTCTCAATGTCTCAAGGGTTAGCTGGATGAGATTCCTAAAAGGGATAAGTTCGCCTTTGTAAAATTTTTTTTAATCTTCATTGTTTTGTTTTTGTTTTGTACAATAAAATGTTTATATACATACATACATACAACCCGCTATCTAATCCGGTGAAGAATGTACAGCTCTTAAAATTTAGGACGGACGGACGGACGGTGTAATAGGGTCCCGCTGAGCTGCCTTCGGGTACGAAAACACTTTAAAAGCCGAGTGATGCGACATTGTAGCGGTGTGTAATTGTGTATATTTACACGCACCCATTCAGGCCCTATTCCTCTCTTAAATGTTGCTAACATTTTGCGACTTTGTTGTTAGCTCCCTGTATACGAAGCTAGCGGTCCCGGGTTTAATACATAAACATAACACAAAGAACTTTAACAAAAAGCAAGCTTTCAAAACCCGACTGTTGCTAACCAACTTTAAATCGTTATAAATCCTAAATGATCATTCAAAATGAAAAATGATGAAACAAACCTAAAGATGATTTTTAAATCCCTATTCAATAATACCCCACTTGTCATACTTGATACTTTTTTTTTTAATTTGCAAAATATGGCGTCGGGTTGCCGCCATATTGAATTTTGATTACTGTCATATCTTCAGTGACACTCACCAGATTAAGACAGATTGATTGACATTAGAATCATCAAAATCGGACTACGGGTTTAGTTTTTATAGTGACACAAAGGATCAAACATACATTTACATATAGGCTGTGAAACACATTACCCTCCTCCTTCGGCAGTCGGGTAAAAATATGTGACACTCATCTGCTTGCTAAGTAGATGAGTGTCACATGTTTTGTCATATAATGAAATGCAAAAAGAAATACCATCCATCCGGGCGTGCAAAACATATTTACCCATAGCTAAATTAAATATGTCACGCATGGATAAACATTTCAGAGGATTATTATCGACGCTTACCTACTTAATTCGCAAAGCTGTCATGTTGTAGACATTAGGTATATTTATAAAAAACTATACGTTGGTACGTTTCCATTTTGTAGGGAGACTTCGTTGTCTGTCTGTATGTCACGGCCGGTTTTCTCAGCAACTACAAATGTACAAGTTGCTTGCCCGCATCTGTTTTTAGTAAAAACAATATGAAATTAATTTTATAAACAAATGAAAAGAGGTCTAGAATGGGGGGTTGAATAATTAAATTTGATTATATAAAGGTGTTATATAAAGTTTTGCAACACGTATTTACTTTCCATGCTGAATTTGTAACATCAGCTAATTATTTGGTTACAGATGAGAAGATCGGCGACAACGGCTTCACAATGGGCTCGATAAACGACAACGGGGATCCTCCGGACAAGAAGACCTCTGACGCTGACGCCGAGAAGCAGCCGCTATCCGGCGTAAGTACCCATGGCATGATAAGATAGGCGTTACACCCGGGTTTACCCTTGAAACGCCGACAAAACTTTTAATCGAATATCACTTCAAAGGGGGCGCTTTATTTCATATAATTATTTTTAGTCCGAAATTATTCATAATCATCGCAAGTCATAAAGTGTTTTTTAATGAAACAGTTTTTATTTCAGGATTTTTGTAATATCTAGCTGGTAAATGAGGTTAGGTTAGGTTTGTTTTATAAAAACCCTGAAATAAAAACCGTTTCAGTGAAAAACAAATTATGACTTGCGATGACCATACAATACATTCGGACTACAAATTTTTATATGAGCCAATCTGGACCCCTTCAAAGACAACATATCAATGATTTTCATTTCATCAATAATTAATTTCGTCGAAGAATTAATATAAGTTAATCTGAATCACGGTTTTTCATTTGGTGAATAAGTTATTTAGTAGGTGGATTAGATCTAGTACTTTTCGCAATGTATTATTTCATATTCGTTTAAATCACATAGGTAAGACCGCGTGTAATATTTCAATATATAATTTTTCGTAATTTGTTTTGGCACTGTTTTAGTCACAGTAGAATCTAACAATCCTCGCTGTGCTCGTCGTCGTATCTAACTTTTTTGTGCATGTCTATTGCCAATGAAAATTCGGACAAATAAAAAAGTTGGGGAAACAAAACTTCTGACTTGCAATAGTTTACCGAAAACTCAACACTCATAATAATGTGTAATAATGTGTGTGTGTAATGTGTTTCATATGAAAATATCTGCCTAATACGTCGAATAAATGAACAAGGATGTTTAGTAGTTCTGTCACTTAAAATACTTGTCAAATGAATCATCGATCAACTAATATTCGATGAATAGTGTTTCTAGGAATTACAAAATTTTAAATGAATTGTTGACGAAACAAAAAAATACGAAACGGAAATACGCAAACTAAAAATTCGATGAATCGTTATCGATAAAACGATATCCAATAAAAAGTTTGTCGGGAAAACAAGGGGATACCGCTACAATGAAACGCTTTACGCTACGGTATCCCTTTGAAACGGTGTCCTCCCGCAAGTCCGAAGTGTTGGTTCCCATTTGTTTCATTTATTAAACTAGCAACCCGCCCTCACTTCGCTTTGGTTTATGTGAGTTAATATCATACATAATCTAGAATGTATTATACATGAAAAAAAATCTGCGTGATAGAATCAGAAATGATGATATCCCAGTAGAATTAAGGTTACCGACATAGCCCGAAGAATAGCCAAACTTAAGTGGCAGTGGGCGGGGCACATTGCTCGCAGGACTGATGGCCGATGGGGTCAGAAGGTTCTTGAGTGGCGTCCGCGGACCGGCAGACGAGCTGTAGGTAGGCCTCCAACAAGATGGAGTGACGACCTAGTAAAGATCGCGGGTACGCGGTAGATGCCAAAAGCACAAGACCGGTCTGAGTGGAGAGCCTTGGGGGAGGCCTATGTCCAGCAGTGGACGTCTTTCGGCTGACATGATGATGATGATGATTATACATGAAAGCTTCTTCTTGAATCACTCTATCTATTGATGAAAACCGCATTAAAATCCGTTGAGTAGTTTGAATGATGTAAGTAGGGTTGCCACCCGTACTTTATTATAAAGTATTTATTGCACTCTATTTTAGGTTGCTCAGTTAATGATTCCAGTTATGGCTTTTGACGTAGAGACCTCGTCGTGTTGTTCTCCTAGTCATTATTTTAGTTGCATGTGTAGGAAGAGAGGACAATAGAGAGATCTCTCTCCAGGCGGGTGTTATGCCTGGGGACCGAAGTCCATTGGGATGAAGTTGGAAGTTGTATATATGTCAACAGACTGGAGAAATTTCGTTAGCGCGTTGTAGAACACTTAAGTTGCGCTGTCTGACGCTGGTGGCGCTAGCGAGGTAGCGAGTTGGTTGATACAAGTTGCCGTTAGATGTCGCTAGGTCGCCACACATGTATTTGACATGTAATCTTGATAATTTTTACATTTATTTGTAATGTTTTTAATTTTGAATTTGTATTTTTTTATGTGATAGTTCTAATAATTTATATTTGTTGCTTTATTACCTTGTAATGTAACTTACTTTTAAGTGTTATTGTATTTTATGTTTGAAAAAATGACCTTCTGCTGGAGTTTCTTGCGGCGCTTCTTCTCCGCAATGATGGTCTTGTCCGAAGCGCTAGTAGATTCACTGTATATTACCGACGTGTAAAAGAGCCCGTATGTGGCCAATTTACTGAATAAATATTTTGATTTTGATTTTGATTTTGCTTCCCGTACGTTATATTTTACGCAGCACATAACGTACGGCAAAGTACTTTATTTATGGTATTTTTTTTCTAATAATCAATAAATTTAAACGAAATTGTACCTCAACGCAACCGTCAAAAACACTTGACAAAAACTTTATTTTGCCATGTTTGATCGCGATTGATACTTTAATTGTTGCCAAATACGCTGTTAGAATAAGCAAGGTCTGATAAGTGCTAACTTGATAAGAAATATGTACTTAAAAAAAATTAAAAAAGTACTTTACATTTATGCTTCGTACTTTATTTTTATTCCTCATTTGGTAAGTAATACTTTATTCTGTTAAAAAAAGGTGGCAACCCTAGATGTAAGCGTACACACAGATGAACAGACGGTGGGAAGAATAAAAAATCTAAAAAGTTTACAGTTCCAGCGTTATGAAAATTATTACTATGAATAATTATGGGAATCAATCGGCTCTCAGATAAAAGACCTTGATAGAATCGTAATTCGCACGTTAATTTAGCACATCACATCGAAGATCTAGGCAGCATGCCCAAGTAAAGCAATTAGGTCAACCATAACGATTATACTCATTATCCTGATTAGTATAAAATCGGCGGAGCGCCGTCACGCAGTGTAACGTGACTTCAAAGGTTTCATTATTTTTTTAACGAGTCTAATGATAAACAAAAACGCAAAAAATAACTTCTTTTAAAATTGTAGGTACCTAATAGGTTAGTCCGACTGATGTCGGCTTTTTTGTTGAAAATATTGTGGTCGCCGACTTCAGTTGGACTAACCTATTAGGTACCTACAATTTTAAAAGAAGTTATTTTTTGCGTTTTTGAAGGCGGTTTTTTGTTTTTTTTAAACATTTATTTTATTTTATACTTTTTAGTGATCATAATACGTCGTTACGTAGTCCCACTTCTTGGTTCATATGAAACTAAGTTATTTCAAGCGCGCCGCAAGCAACGCCGCAGGAAAGTCATAGTCATATTTCAACAAGTAAATATTCTTCGTTGTAGTCGCTCAACTATCTTAATCGAGATATCTTACCGTCACCCTTGAAATCGGTACCGTTGAGGAGTTCCGGTGGCCATCTGTGGTCTTCATCATCAGTTCCACTTCACCAAATCATACTTTCTGAACGCAAATGCTGGATTTGTTACTAAAAATACTAAAATCGCTATATGTTTGCCTACAATATTTGAGGAGTACCCTCAATTCCTCACTGATCCCCTCATCAGATTCAGATTTGGTGACAATGGGACCACCTCGAAAGTATTCTATCAAACCAAAAAAAAATTTTTGAAATCGGTCGACAATTGACGGTGTAATCGGTGAACATACATAAAAAAAAAAAAAAATACATACAGTGGAACGTATAACCTCCTCCTTTTTTGAAGTCGGTTAAAAACGGTTAAAACCGACTACATCTTTTGATATTGTCGTCTTTGTGACTTTCGACGGAAACCTTATATGATCACTTTATTGTCCGTCTGTCTGTCCGTCGACTTTATCTCGGGGACGCGTGAAGGTATCGAGTTGAAATTGAAACCATATACTCAAGTCGTAAGAGGCGACTAAGGGAATAAAGGCTTGTAGTACTGTTAGGCGATGGCCTTGCAACCTGTCACTAATACGCTGGTAAACATCTTAGCCTAATTGTGCAAATTGTGGTTATAGAATTATCAACAAGTTTTTAGAGATGTTTGTAATTCTGTAGCTCTGCCTACCCCACTCTGGGAACGAAGGCGTGAGATTATGTAGTATGTACTCAAGTCTACAGTCCCTTGAAGTTGTTGAAAAATCAAACTGTACGGCAGTTTTTGCCGCAAAAAACGTATATTTCGACACTCTCAAGGGAATCAAAACCTTTAGAGTATTTTCCGTTGCCCTAGATCTTTGAAATTTGGCAAGTAATACCTTCTTATACTACAGGTGTAGGAAAAAATCTGAAAACTATACATTCTTTATTAAATTACGAAAAAAGCAGGGACTTCATGCAAGGAACGGCGATCCAAATTTTGAATTGAGTTAACCGTGTCATGTGTGGAACTCTCGGTGGGCGAGTCCGACTCGCACTTGTCCGGTTTTTTTTTAATAAAGCTACATTTCCTGTCAAATGATTAAGATATGATAACTGGTTTATATTTATCTGGCATAACTTTATTTGGCATAATCATCATTTGGCATAATCGTCTTTTAGCATTCAGTCCTTTTTACTGAAACCGTATACTTTCAGGATTGTTATAAAATAAACCTAACCTAACCTAATGGGTTCTATTCTGAAAAGTATACAGTTTCATTTAAAAAGACTGTATGCTAAAAGATGATTATGCCAAATGATGATTATGCCAAATGATGAGTACGCCAAATGATGATTATGCCAAAAAAAGTTATGCCAGATACCCATGATAACTATAACAATATGATAACGCTATGGTTTAAGATGTGTAACAGTGTAGGAAACAAATCATTATACCAAACGATTCACTTAATCACAGCATCACTCAAATTACTACGCTAAGGTATTCATTACCAACATAACCTCGCCGTCCTAATTAGTGTTTAAAACAATTAAACACCATAACGACACCAGGAAATCAATTCAATCAATTTTTCCATATACATCTGCATATTACCTTTTCCCTTGGCATCGTTTCCGGATTTGGACTAATCGTTGATTTGTCCTTAATTTTAAATACTAATGGTTAAGCTAAAACAGTTAAGCCTTACATTTTTGTAAGTGTGTGTGTACGTCGACGTCATATGTTTACACTTTAATACCTTGTCTATTTAACGTCATGTTTTAACTGCCATATGAAATTGTCATAGCGGATAAAGTGACAAGGTATTAAGTA
This sequence comes from Acleris literana, assembly GCA_946894065.1. NCBI lineage: Eukaryota > Metazoa > Arthropoda > Insecta > Lepidoptera > Tortricidae > Acleris > Acleris literana. Next base: position 9,779,807 of record OX335694.1, read on the forward strand.
CACGTATCTTTGACGTGTCGACTGTACAAATAGATGCTGATCGCATGCACTTGTCTCGCACAGGAGCCGTGACACGTGCGTGTTAATTTTTAACTCCGGACAATAAAAGCGGGAAAAAAGAAAGAAAGAAAAACATAGCAAAGGATAGTAAGGTAAACGTCCGAGTGCTCGACGCTGTACTAGTATAATAATAATCCTCTTAGTTCGAATTTAAACCATATTGCTTTGATATAGAGTGCCCATGCCGTATACTAGTACAGCGTCGAGCACTCGGACGTTTACACATGCGCATGAAGAATGTAGCTACGAAACGGTCCCAACTTAGCAGGTTTACCAACAATACGATAACGCGATAATATTATTTACCCTTTTAATGTCTGATGCCTATTATTGACAATATAATTTTTTATATACTTTAGGCGTACTTTTTCGAATCAAATCGGAGTAATACTGGAAAAGGGCCGAATCTTAAGTACCCGAAACCGACGTGCATGCATGACTCGATGTATGAATGTGGAAGGAGCGAAAGAGATTTGTCAGGATCGTAGCAGGTGGAAAGAAGTGGTCTCTGCCTCCCCTCTGGGAAACAGGCGTGATTTAATGTATGTATGTATGTAATGATGGTCTGTACCACCGTCACATGGATATTTGTTATTAATTTATAAGTAGTACCTATTACAAATAAGTTTACAGTTTTCACACGTATACATACAAACATATCTCATATTTGTATGTGTCTATACCAAACGTTACACCTTAGTTACAACACACAATGAAAGACATACTATAATAAAGACTGTGTAATTTGAAATTTAAATGAAATAGCCTAACGATTACAAATAAAAAAATACCTATAATGGCGACCCGTTCCTTCAGAGCTAATCTATACTAATTTTATAAAGCTGAAGAGTTTATTTGTTTGAACGCGCTAATCTCAGGAACTACTGGTCCGATTTGAAAAATTCTTTCAGTGTTAGATAGCCCATTTATCGAGGAAGGCTATATATCATCACGCTAAGACCAATACGAGCGGAGCACCAATGAAGAATGTTTCAACCTTCTACGTAAACAAAGTCGCGAGTTAAAGTAACTATTCCACGGGGACGAAGTCGCGGGCAGAAGCCCTCTTAAACGACACAACCGATTTCATGAAGCCTAACTTAGAAGACTAAGAACCATTCCGATAAAATAAGCTTTCTTAAAAATAACGCGTCAAAATCTGCTGTTTGGGAGATACGACGCCACAGACACACTAAAATACCGACACCTACACAGATTCACACGTTTAACTTATAATTATAACACTTTTTCTTCTTTTCTTTTTACTCGACGGCAGCGAAGCCCAAAAGTAGGGTTAGTACGTGTTTGACCAGTGTGTATGTATGTATGTCCTTTCCTATGTCCCCTCGTAACTACTCAACGGGTCAACTGATTTTGATAAATGAAACGTCCTAAAATTCATGAAAAACATCTTTTAACCGGATTTCATGTGTTTTAATATATCAACAAGATTGAAAAGGGCATGCTTTGATGGTTCGGTCATTTAGAAAGGATGGATGAAAGAAGATTGACGAAAGAGATATACAGAGCAAAAGTGAGTGGGAGGGTCGGAAGGGGCCGCCCTAGGCGTACTTTTTCGAATCAAATCGGAGAAATACTGGAAAAGGGCCGGATCTTAAGTACCCGAAACCGACGTGCATGCATGACTCGATGTATGAATGTGGAAGAAGCGAAAGAGATTTGTCAGGATCGTAGCAGGTGGAAAGAAGTGGTCTCTGCCTACCCCTCTGGGAAACAGGCGTGATGTAATGTATGTATGTATGTAAAATATCAACAGTATCAAAAAATACAGTTGGGTTTTTAAAGCTTGCTTTTTATTTATTTGTTTCTTCTTTTCTTTTTGGGGGTTAAATTAATACGGAAAAGATACTCGTATTTATTTTAAAAGTAAGGTGAAGTCTCTAGAAGTGCATTGCTCCACTCACAACACAAATATGAAGTCGACGAGAAATAGATAAATAAAAAATTAAGGACAAGTACTTGCTTACCCAATACCTAAGCGACAGTGATAATGCAATCTGCTGAAGGTCGTTAGTTAGAACTCCGTCATGTTGTTTTAAGAGTACCCCGAGCGACCAGTAGCCCGATTTTACTATTATTGTTTTCTTATAAACTAAAGTATTGTCTTGTAATCGAAAAGTGGTTTTCAGGGTTCCCCACCAAAATGGTAAAAAAGGAACCCTTATGGTGAGACTTCGGTGTCTGTCTGTATGTCACAGCAGTTTTTATCAGAAACGATAGAAGCTATCAACTTGAAATTTGGCATAGTTGTATAACATGCTTGCCCGCATCTGTTTTTAGTAAATAAAATATTTTTCTAAATATAAAAGGGCTCTAGAATGCGGGGCGGGATATTATCCTCGTAAGGCCCAGTGTACAATAGGATGTACATTATCAAGGCAATTTAATTTGAACCGTATTTGCAGTATGAATAAAGTTTATTTTCCTTTCCTCATAAACTGAAAAGGGCATTATCGAACAAACGTAATTGAACTTTATTGCCATGATGGTAGATTCAAAGTCTCGCTTACAAAAAACTCCCTGTTTGTAGTATGGTGGGCCTTACGAGGTTATAGCGAACGGGATGTCATATGAAAGTGCTCAGTCTGCATATTTAAAACTTTTTTTTAATTTTCTTCGACGTCGACTTAACACGTTCTACAAAAGGGTATATACAGTCAAGGACTTTAATTGTCATGCCACGATGGAACCCTGTCGCATTACGTTAATAATTCATTTAAGCGTAATTTCTGACATGTGGTTTGACGCTGCTATTATGACAGGGTTCCATAGTGGCATAACAATTAAAGTCCTGGACTGTACATGAACGGAGTATACTAGACTTAAACCCTTTTTCACCTTCATCTTCAGGAGACTTACACCCTTTTTCACTAGGACCCGAGAATTATAAGCCTGGCCTAATTATTTACCTAACTTAGTATAAAGTGCCTGAACTAATAATTACAGTTCAAGATAAACACTTTGTAAGGGCACACCAATTAAATTAGTACTATTTTAAATTATATTATATAGGGTCAAAGTACCAGGGTGGTGATTCTCTCAACAAGCAAAGGTGATCGTTCGCTCGAGTGAAGGTCCAAGCGGCGAGTTTAAGTAGTTCCGACAGAGCGAACAAAACACATTTTAGCGCGTGTATTCAATTTGGCAGCATGACTTTACCAACGTATAAGGCTCCCTAATTGACAATGCACGCATTAAAATGTGTTTTGTTCGGTCGGGCGGGACTAGGGCATGCAGTACCGGGCCCGGTTCCGAGACTTCCATTTCCCGGTTCTAAGCAGGGACGGTACCGGGATTCCCGGTTCTCCCAGTTCTTTATTTTTTACCTCAAATCGCCGCAATCATAGACATTTGAGATATAAAACGATTGAAAAACATTAGGAAACTTATTTTTTTTTAATATGCAATAAAATCATGCACGTTTTCTTCAACAAAAACATATCTTGATTAAGTAAAATACTTCATAGAAAGTTATTTGTTCTTCCTATTTAGAAATCTAGAGATCAATTATTGCAAATATGCCGCAAAATATGATAGATGTTGATGCAATGTTGCCGCTGGTGTCGGCGTCGTCGCTCAGGTATGAATTGGATATATGTGATACGCGCCACGATATTTGTTTGGTATTCATGGAAAGTACCGGGAGAACCGGGATGTAATCTTCAGTACCGGTTCTTTAGGCACTGTGAAATTCCCGGGATTTCCCGGGAATTACAGAACCGGGAATTCCCGCGAGGATGCCCTAGGCGGGACTACTTAAACTCGCCGCTTTTATTCGCTCGTCCGTTCGACCGGCCGCCGTTTTTTGAGAGAATAACACACCAGATTATCACACATTCACATCGTATTTAGATTAGTATATGAATGTCTCTTGGCGTTATGAAGATTGCCGGATTACACAGTGAAGCTCTGTTGACATCTCCATCGGACCGATTATCTCTCAAGTATGTCAAACAAGGTAAATCAATAGCACACGTACTTAACACATATATCTGTAGATTGCTTAGTATTGCGCAAGTACGTTGAGAAGGGCGTATCTTCATTGAAAACTATATGTACAAATGTTGTTTTTAGATATGAATACAATATCTTTATCTGCAACCGTTTGTTGAGCACTCCACGTGCTATTCAATTGATAAAGTGTTGGTCTTACGGGGTACTGTGCAATTGTAAAAACTTAGATAAATTTGGTGCAATTTCTCGCTCATGACTCGTGGACCCACTACTTTGTCCCACTGCTATTCGACAGGGCTCCTATTTCCGGGCGATTTGCCCTTCGGGCATCTAAAGATACCTAACGAACCTAACCTACCTACTTACTTTTGCGGAATAAAAATGATTTCTGACGAATTTCTGACATAAGCGAATAGCAGTGGGACAAAAGTAGTGGATCCACAAGTCAGTCGCGTAATTTCTCACTATTCATTGTAGGGATCAGAGGGCCCTGCCAAGATGCATTGCGCTGAATAACGTTTCTATTCGTTTCGTTTTTAAACCAATCGCGTCACTGGTAGGCCACGTGACTTTTCGTATCACGACATCTACCAGTGATGCGATTGGTTTAAAAACGAATCGAATAGAAATGTTAGTTAGCGTAGTGCATCTTGGCAGGGCCCTCAGATAAAGAAAGCCGCGCTTCAAAAATCTACTTTAGCCTCTACCCGGTAAAACCATATTGCTTTTGAAATATTATCGTATGGTAACTATATCTACTATAACTAGCACTTTATCATGTTCAGTGCAGTATAGAGGCAATTGTTCAAAGTTGAAAACAGTATGTAAAAATCAAATCGTCTATCCATTTTCGACGTAACGTATTGTAATGGAATGTTTATTATAGCTGATAAGATAGTCTCGACTAATAAACTATTATAGCCAATCCCTACTGTGTAATACAATAATCGGGTTATCGATCAATACGCAGAAAACCGGCATTACGGAGTATAGATTCGTCATGATATACCAATTTCGATAAGATTACAATAAAAACTTGGCTCGAGTCTCTTTTTAAATAGGCCAGGCGAAGAGACATACGTATTATGTTCTCTTAATGGCTTTGGATCCTGAATCTCCCGTGCTGCAGGATCTGATGGAGGACAGAGAAACTCCTGAGGATGACCAGACTGAGGTATTTCTTTCTTTTATAATTTACATGTGGACTGGGTTGGAGTTATTAAATGTCAGTAATCTATACATATAAATCATATAATAAAGCGGTAGGAGGGAAAAATAATATAAGTTATAAGTACCCTCAGATTGAGCAGAACACGTTTCTACATTTTTTCGAGTTGGTGTCTGTTTGTCTGTTTAATTTTGTTTCTCCTCGCATGAATTGAAAACTACTGAACCAATTTTAATGCGGTTTTCACTAAAACGTTTCAATAAACGGTGATCAGGTTTATATATAATAAAAACATAAGATATGAGGTAAAGAAGGGTCTAAGTTATTATGGAAAAAAGTTACCGGATTGAGCTGGTTACTTGAAACTTTGTATAATTACTCTTCGTAACAAAATAAATGTATACGAGCCCAATAAAAAAAGAGTTCCTCTACTAGTAAAACTGAAAGCAACGTTTGTTTAAAAGTTAAATATAGATTAGTAATGTTACTTTTAAGAATCTAATAAAAAAAACAGTAGGCACTTTTTTCAGTGTTTATTTCCAACATAATTTTAAATTAAAAAGAAATCTTATCAAATTATTAAAAAAAAACTTCCACCGACGTCCACACATAAAGACCCAGACACACCGGGTGCGAGCGCGTAGACGTGACGTGCGCGTGCGCTTTCCACTGCGTTGTATAGTGACATGTCGTATGAGAATTCATACTATACACAGCAGTGGAAAGCGCACGCGCACGTCACGTCTACGCATCCGCTGTGGCTGGGCCTTAAAAGTTCGCCTACAAAAGTAGGTCCCGCAAAATAGTTCGTCTACCACTAGTTGAATCTCCTTTACTGTGAATAACTGCCTTATCACAAAAAATATAAATTTGAAAAAATAAGTACTTAGTGCAAAAGTAGAATGCTAAAAATTAGGACAGGCGAAAGATAATACAGATAAGACGCAACCAAATAAAAAACTACAATAAAATCCGATTTAGTCACACGATAACTTGTAAACAAGGTGTGTTATGTTAACAATTGAGTGCAGCGTAGCCAGATCTACGGAAAAGTCTGTAGATCTACGGATTTCAAGCCTTGTACACAGACCTCCGGATTTTATTGAAAAATCTACGGAATTCAAAAAACCTCAATCGTTTACTAAATACGTAACGTAATAAGGATGTTATTCATTTTTTCTGCGTATGACAACTAACGCAGTACAAGAACTAAGCTAGGCTAAGCTAATGTGCAGTGCAGGCATTACTCATTATGCTTCACTAAATAACAATTTAATGGTTGTTCTTCACGCCTTCACGAATATTTGGGTAAATACGGTGAAGTTAAAGTTCCACATTATGTTTAGGTCAGTTATTAAAGCTAAAAAAAAAAAAACTGTAGTACTACGGATTTTTTAGTTAGTAATCTACAGAATTCTACGGATTTTTGAGCCTCAACCTACAGATTTACAAAATTTTAATCTGGCAACACTGATTGAGTGAGTAATGTTGATGAAGATGTAGTTAACCTCGTAAGGCCCAGGGTGCTATAGGATGTACATAATCAAGGCATTTTAATTTGAACTGTGTTGCTATAAGAATAAGGTTTATTTTCCTATGTTCATAAACTGAAAATGGCATTATCGATCAAACGTAATTGAACTTTATTGCCTTGATGTTAGGTTCAAAGTCCCACTGACAAAATACTCCCTGTTTGCAGTATGGTGGGCCTTACGAGGTTAAAGTTGCTAGCGCATCCAAACCAAACAGTTCTGAAGTACTAATAGTCCAGTTTTCAACAAACAAATGAGGCGGATTACATTATCAATATCATCACGCGACCCACGCAAATCATGATCCATATCACGAAATATTGATGCGGATCACAAGGATATCCAAAACATTGGCCAATGCTACTCACTCGATATTTATCGTGATATTTGGATCGTAGTCCAGTATCACGATATTTATCGAGTGTGTAGTATAGCGTATCACGTATCGTGACACGGATCGCTGGATTTCTAGAAATCCAAAAATCCACGATTTTTATCAAGTATTGTCAATAAATATCGAGCGTCTAGTCTCTAATCGATATTTATCGACGATCATATTGAGGCGATATACGTGATACGCTATACTACACAATCGATAAATATCGAGATCCTGGATTACGATCCAAATATCACGATAAATATCGAGCGTGTAGCATTGGCCGTGCGAGTATACTCATGAAATTTACCGTCGTAGTGACGCGATTCGTATCGTATGTGTAGTATACCAAAATATTAAATACTAGATAAATATCACGTTAAATATCGCGATACATATCGAGCGTGTAGCATTCGCCATTTTGAAATCCGCGATCCAATATTGTCATTCCAGTATCGTGATAATATGGATAATTTTGATCGTCTATTCCGTGCCTATTTGGAGTAGGTATACCTATTTAAATCAACAATGACAACTATTTCATACTCCGAACAGCAGCGTCCTCATTATTTTCAACCAGTTATTGCCACGGTATAAAAACGTATATAAAAACTGAAGACTGAAATGTTTTTTCCATTAAAAACTGACAAACAAGGAAGAAAAAAACCGACAAAACATAATTTTCTCCGTTCGGTTGTAATCGTTCTGCAATTTGTCGATGTAATGTGGTAATGCCCCCTAAGTGCAGGAAATGGCAGGTTTAATGGCTCCCTCACACTGTCATTTCATTGTTTGTATTGTGTGAAAAGTGTTTAAAAACATTGATGTCATACCAGTTTAAATTGCGGCGTGGTTGCAATTTTCTATTTATTTCGTGAGACATTTTGTCTTTTAATGGTAGCAAAATGATCGTGTGTTAAGTTTTTGATCACCCAGTATTTATTGTACATAAAACCTTCTTCCTGCCCTGCTACGGAAAGGCACATCTGCTATATTAATTGTATTGCAATTCCAACCTTATTATAATTCGCGAGAGTTTAATATGCTTCTATGAATTAATTGCACTTGTGCCTTTTCTCCGTACGAGGGCAGTATTCTACTGGGTTAAACCACATGGCTTTTGACATGTTATCGTATCGTTTTTAATTCGGACGCCATTATTGTCAAGTAAATAAGAGCTACCATAACGTTGACAATACGATATGGTACCTACTTTTGAACTATTTTTCGATTGAAACTTTTATTACTGGTTTTCTAATAACCGGCCACTTGGTAATTCAATATGATGTTAAAAAAGTGTCAGTTGACAGCAATCAGTCACGGAGGGATCATGGAGGTGTCATGAGTGTGTCGTGTCATGTCATCAAGTGAAATCAAGAAATGATTAAATTGGAGTGGAGTTATGATATTGCTTTTAGCTGGAAATAAACGAAAAAGAGTATGTTTTTTTTTGTGCAACTATTTTTGTAAAAAGAGCTCAAATTGCTATCTTATACCACTACATATTGCTATACAAAATTGTGTAGCATCATAATTATTGTTATTTATATTGTTTGTCAGGTAAGATCGATTTACTTTATGTCTGAGCCACTTCTTTTCATCTTTTTTCCGAGACAGGACTTATCTTTTTCAGAGATTTGATAATATAAGACCCCATCAGATAGATTTGGAAGCTACCTTCCACCTTCATTTAGATTAAACCTCTGTAAATTTATAAAGAAACTTAACAAAGCAATTCGAATTACTGGTTGTTTTGGTCTAAAATATACACATATACTTTTATGGTCTGGATTATATATATTAGGTACTAATATTATAAAGAGGAAAGATTTATATTTTTGTCTGTTTGAAACAAATAAACTCAAAAACGATTGGACCGATTTAAAAAATTCTTTCACCATTAGAATGATACATTATCCTGGAGTACCCTAGGCTATGTTTTATATTTCTGCGCGGACGGAGTCGCGGGCAACAGCTAGTTTAAACAGGTCCCCAAATTTAGAGTTGTTTTAAGTAATAAATTAATATAGAACAGGTGTGTTATTCTCTCAAAAAACGGCGGCCGGTCGGACGGACGAGCGAATAAAAGCGGCCAGTTTAAGTTTTCCCGTCCGACCGAACAATACACATTTTAGCGCGTGCATTGTAGTTTAGGGAGCCTTATACGTTCGAGAACTCATGCTGCCAAATTGAATACACGCGCTAAAATGTGTTTCGTTCGCTCTGTCGGGACTACTTAAACTCGCCGCTTGGACCTTCACTCGAGCGAACGATCACCTTTGCTTGTTGAGAGAATCACAACCCAGAGGACAATGTCACACCAATGGACCTAGTCCCAAACTAAGCTCTAGCTTGTGCTATGGGTACTAGACGACGATATACAACTAAATACTTATATAGAGAAATATATACTTACATACATAGAAAACATCCAATACTCAGGAACAAATATTCGCGCTCATCACACAAATATCTGCCCTTATCTAACCTAACCTAACCTAACCGGGCTATTTGCCCTTGCGTCGTCAAATGATCTACCCAATGCTGGTGGTTACACAAAGTCCTAGGCCATATTGTTAATTTTAATTATTGTATATTTTGCTATATAACAATTCCTTTTTAATTTTACTTTTAACTAATTTGTATTACTGTACTGAGTTGAGCGACAAGCGACAAAAACCACTTGTACCATCAAGGATTTTAAATGTTGACCCACCATGGAACCTTCTCATAATGACAGCGTCAAGTGACGAGATAAAAGTTACATAGGAAGTAATCGTTGGTTTAATTCGACAAGGTTCTATAGTGGTTCATCAGCAAGCCGTACTGAGTTGAAAGATTCAACGTTGTCTTTGCTATTTCCAGAAAAAGGAGGAAAAATGGTGGAGCACGATGATGCAGGTCGCGTTTCCGTTCTTCATCGCTGGCTGCGGCACCATCGGCGCGGGCATCGTGCTGGGCAGAGTCAGGGTATGAGCCTTGTGTTACTGTTACACCATTCTGCCCTAGAAAAAAGGGCGTATGTCTCATAGAATCGCGAATGTATTAGTGACCTTATTTCTTAAGACAGGGGGTTATATTTGCTTTGAATATCAAAGGGCAGCATTATTGGTCCGTCCAGTGAGGCTAGACAAGTTGCTAAACACTAACGTAAACGGTTTTCGAAAACTGTCAAAATGTATGGAATTGTCGTAGGCGCTCGACGCGAACGTCTGACAGCTTACGTCAACCCTATACACTTGGATAACGATGACGAACACCGAATCTTGTCTAGGGCCTCAGGTGGGCTGCGTAGGGCGTAGGAGGGCTGCGGATAAACAAAAACGAAAGTAGCCTTTATATCGTCGGCAAACGTCGTTCGTTTTTTTATTCTTGATGATAAGTGGGATCTGCGACCCATAGACATATAATCAAGACTTTAATCTTAAGACTGCAATCCTAAGACCGCGTTGGCAACCCTAAAGACTAAGATGGAATGCCTCTATGCTAGTAATTTCAGCTACGTTCCCCATGGCATAAAAAATCGTAAGTTTAATAAATAAGGTCAAGTTGGGTAAGTGAAACATACTTTATTTTTTTCTAAGGAAAATCAACTAGATTTACTAAAATGTTAGGTCTATCACATCATCATCATCATCATCATCATGTCAGCCGAAAACGTCCACTGCTGGACATAGGCCTCCCCCAAGGCTCTCCACTCAGACCGCTCTTGTGCTTTTCGCGGACCGGGAGACGAGCTGTAGGTAGACCTCGAACAAGATGGAGTGACGACCTTGCAAAATTAAGAAGATATATAAAATTAACAAAATATTACTCTAGATGCCTTCATAACAGGCATAAAAAAGAAACTACGCACACAAAAAACTGTTTCATTTGCCTCGCGATCGGGGCAAGTGAAACAGTCGTGTTTGGCGTTCAGTACTTGCACGAAAAGTTATTTTAGATGCAAAAGACGTTTATTACGAACATAATTAAGCTATTTTGATGTTTGCAACATTAAAAAAAGTTGGTTTTTGCATAGAAAAGATAAAAAACGTTATTTTCGGGTAAGTGAAACATTTATCCGTTTGTTTACTTTACCCGCAAATGGCATATCTCTTTTTTGAATCCAGAACTATTAATGTCTGTGCTTTAAGTCTTTAAGGATATTCGAAAGTGTTTCACTTGCCCCGGTGTTTCACTTACCCAACCTGACCTTACAAATATTTACAACTAAGTAGTCTAAACGCTACAAATTAAAGCCAAAGTGTATGGTACTCTAATATGACTGATCTCTTAATCAAATGCCTTGAAATTATAGCAGGTTGGTACAATTACGTACCATGACTGTGCCAAACGTACCATTAATGTTAGTGCTCAGTACCCTTACCATGAGTTACAATGACCGTACTCGCTAGCGAGTCGAATGCTCTGTCCCTCGCAGACCTCGCAGTATTGTTATAGAGTACGAGGGACAGAGCATTCGACTCGCTGGCGAGTACGGTAATTGTAACTCATGGTAAGGGTACAGATTACACCAGATCACTGGGTGAAGAAATAGCATCTCATGTAATTCTATTCGTCTTCCAAGCTGTGGTTTGGAAATTTCCAACGTTCCACGGTAGATTATTTCATACTAGTGACCCGCTAAGTTTTACTAGTTTTCTGCAAAAACCCTTGCATGAACCAGAATTTTGTAAACTCTCTCTTGACTAGGCTTGTGTCGGTCAGGAACTAAGAACTAATAGGAATGAATTCCCGTCACGGACCGAAAGGAACTAGTTCTTCGTAAACGATCTTAATCGGTCTTCGATCCTATAGGTCAGTAGCAATTGTTGAACGTATGAGCGAAACAGAGCGAACGAGTAAAGAGCGCACGGCACGGCGCTCGATGTGAACGAGACAAATAGTACCTATTTCAAAGCGTGTCCTGCTCAGATCTCAAAACTTGCTCCGGAGCTAAGGCGTGAAATACACAGAAGGGGCGCGGCGCAGGTAAGGCGTAGGCATGTGCTGCGCCCCAAACCTTTTTCATACAAAATTTAAGAAAGCGTCAAGTTGTGAAATACACACAAAAAAAGCGGCGCGCTTCCTGTAGGCGCGGAAAAGGCATGCCTTCGCCCCGTCTCGCCGCGTACTCGCGGCTCGCTCGCCTCTTCCGTATAATTTAGCATCGCGCGCACCTGCGACTTTTCCACGCCTTTACGCGTCTTTGCCTGCGCCGCACCCAAGCCTCGCCTACGCCCCGGCTGCGCTGCGTTTGCGCCGCGCCTCTTCTGTGTATTTCACGCCTAATGGACCTAACAGACCGAAGTAGTTCCCTTGACAGATTGACCGAGATCGGAGCGATCCCCTAAGACCGAGCGTGGTACTACTCTTGTCTCTATCTATTGATGAAACCGCATTAAAATCCGTTGCGTAATTTGAAAGACCGAAGGAGAAAGGGCACATACAGAGGGACAGACGGCGGGAAGTGACTTTGTTTTGTGACTGTAACTGAATTCATGGACTTGGGTATTTGCTATTTGTCATATTTCAGGCAGGTCTTAACGATTAGGCATATTTTAGTATGGACGAATTTTCCATTGCATATATTTTGTGTTTTAGATAAATATATCAAGAGTTTTAAATTGAAAATTTCTTATTTATCCTGAATTACAGTGAAAACCACCTGTACCACAGGTTTGTCCATGACAACATAGTTACGGATGAGTCCTTGGAAAATCTCATGCTCGATGGCCTCCTGTAAAACCTCAGAGGGCCCTGCCAAGATGCATTGCGCTACTAACGTTTCTATTCGTTTCGTTTTTAAACCAATCGCGTCACTGGTAGATCACGTGACTTTTCGTATCACGTCATCTACCAGTGACGCGATTGGTTTAAAAACGAAACGAATAGAAACGTTAGTTAGCGCAATGCATCTTGGCAGGGCCCTCTGACCCTTTATTCTAGGACGTTAAACAATATTGTCTTTGGCCTGTTATCGTGTTGTCAACGTTTTCATAGCTCTTATTTACTTGACAGTAAAGGCGGTCGAGTTAAAAACAACACCATAACAAATCAAAAGCATATTATTTAACGTCCTAGAATAGTCGAGGCTGTGATTTTATAAAATAATAAGTACATAGACAAGATGAAAGTCATGTTGTTTTTTCTCTGTGTTCGTCGAATAAATGTTTCTATTTCTATTTCTATGTTGCGATAAATGTAGATTTATTATATAATATTATATTATTGGCGGAATGGTTCTAATTCCTCTTATCATTTACAGGACTGGGAGGTGTTCATGAACGTGTCAGCTATATTTGTGTTGGTGCCGTCTCTTTCTGGACTTAAAGGTAATCAATTATTATTATCGATAGTACTTTGATGAGCTGTTTAACAAGAATCTGGACATATTTAGTTTCAAAGAAATAATGTTATTAAAATAATGTAGCATAGGAAATATAGGTTGCGTCAGTTGCCCGAAGGGCAAACCGCCCAGGTCAAAAAGCCTCCGCTTAGCGGGCCTATTTTGAGTTTGTAAGGAAGGTAGGTAGTCAGTGATTTAATATTGAAAATTGCATTTTTTATGTCGCATGATTATAGAACTAATACCTGATAATTAAATAATGACGAGACCTTACAAAAGTACCTAATCTTAATATTCGAAAAATAGTAAAAATAAAAAATACCTCAAATGCTAGTCACAAAATTTCAAGAGTACAATAATAATAATAATTAGAAACGGCAAATATGTAAAAAAGTTACACACGTAATAAAAACAACAAATCAATTATGTATTCTAGTCATCACTGTCTGTATTCTTTGACAGACTAAAGTCATTTCGATGGTAAAGTTTGTCTAATCAAATGCCTTTGGCACTTTTTTCATCTTAAACTATACAATCTAGTCTAGTCTATGTATTCTAGTAGTGAAATCCGGGAATTCCGTTCAAGTGTTAAAGAAAAAAGTAAAACAAGCGGTGGGAAAGGTTCTATTATTAAATTCCTAAGAAACTGCGCGTCTTTGTTTGATATTATATGTTGCGTCTTGCAATATTATTGATTGATCTCTCATTGCTGTCAATCAGTATTGATATAGATTCAAAATATTGTTAGTAGTTTTCTAAACACTGCAGATATGTGTGTACCAGCTGCTGGCTTCAATTAGTATTGTATCTATACTAATATTTGGTATAAAGAGGTAAAGTTTGTGACGTTGTCGGGGGTAATCTCTGGATCTACGGAACCGATTTTGAAAATTATTTTACCAATAGAAAGCCACGTTATTTGTGAGTGTCATAGGCTATATATTAACCCAAACAATGTATATTGCTCAACGATGTGGGCACGGGAACAGCTATAATATTATAAAGAGGAAAGATGTGTGTTTTTGTATGTTTGTAAGGAATAAACTAAAAAACGACTGAACCGATTCCAAAAATTATTTTACTATTAGAGTGCTACATTGTCCTTGAGTAACATAAGCTATGTTTTTTTAGTTTCGTGTTTAAGCCCATCGCGTCACTGGTAGATCACGTGACTTTTCGTATCACGTCATCTACCAGTGACGCGATTGGTTTAAAAACGAATCGAATAGAAACGCTAGTTAGCGCAATGCATCTTGGCAGGGCCCTCCGGTCAAATACGATTTGGATTTTACCACCTAGATTAGAGGCGCCGCGCTCACAGTTGACAATACGATAACAGGTTAAGAACGATATGGTTTTCACAGTGTTGAATAGAGACCCTGTTTGTTTGTTTACCTTTTACGTCACACGTCCATGAGAATCCGGATTCCGTACCGGAACGGATGTGGGTGTGACGTCTGGAGAGATTACAATGAACCGTCGACATTGTTTCGGTTCGTCTCACAATGCTAGGGCCACACACGTCGCCATAACGCGAACATTCTCTTTATCGCGATGTGTAAAGCCGAATATTCGCGAATACATCGGCACTTCGCGCGAAGCCGCAGACACTTCGCCCCACTGTCGGTAAACTCGCGCACATCAAAGGGTTTTATCGCAATGAACTTCGCTTGCTTGGCTATAGGTAGAAAACTTAAGTAAAGCTCCTCTTGCATGTAGTTGTGTACAAAACTAATATGGAATTTACATCAAATTTCAAATATAAGGTCTGTTCATCCTTACTTGTCTTATAGTAAACAACTATCTAACCTCAAAATGAACCTTTTTTTGGCTAAATCAGCTCTTTTATCGTAAATAAAGTAAACTGAGTAAACATTTTGGACATCACTTGGCCAATGTATTGTCTGTGATTGCTTTATTTTGTTTAAAGTAGCTGTTTTAGCCAAAAAAGGTTCATTTTGAGGTTAGAAAGTTGTTTACTATATTAGACAAGTAAGAATGAACAGACTTTAGAATGTCAAATTTTCTATACAGATGTGTTACAACTACATGCAAGAGGAGCTTTACTTAAGGTTTTTACCTATACACTTCAGTCGGCCGACACTCCGACAGGCGTCGTGCGTAGCGGAACAAGAGGACGTATTGCTTTATTTGTTTGCGAGTTAATTTGCTGTTGCAGATTTAATATGGATTGGAGTAATGGCTGAATTGAAATTGGCTGAAAGGAAGACAGACCAGGTTTTTCATAATATCTAAGTACAGTCAAATCCAAAAACGAAAGAATCCTCTCATAAATATGTTACGAAGTTATTACACTGGAATAAGGTGCATTGGGACATATTTATGAGAAAACTTAGGCTGGCGGTCGTTTTTAAACTTGATCAATTTGTACAGTTTTTGTATTTTAATACAGACATACAATGTACAGATTAGTAGTATTATTAAAATTATAGTCATTTCCTATGATTTGTTTTTAATACTATAATTTGTTTACAACACAATTTCGAGTAAACTACTTCAAGTATAACTATGTATAAAAAATATTTCATAATCCGTTGCGCTTCGACTAAGATGCCACAGCTTAACAAAAACAGAAGCATCACTTTTTCTTTTGTTTTAATGTTATATTTATATAATTATATTTATTATGATGACGCGGTTAGCCTGCGGTGGTGACTGGCTTCTTACGAAACTGTAGTCTCAGGTTCGATTCCCGGTATAGGCAAATATTTATGTTGAGCGACGTTCCCGAATCTTAGATGTTGTCTATGTACGTAAATAATATATTATTATATATTGATCTGTAAAAGTATGTTTATCACTCAGTACCCAGAATAAGATCTTAGTTTTGAAAAAGGTCAAGTTGTGTGAGATATTTGGTTTTGACATTCGTATCTTCAACGACACTTTGAAAATCGAAGTTACGTTAGCTCTATCCCTTTCTCTCGACTCGGTAACCAATGAGGAATAAAAGGGACGGGGATCCGATTCGAAATTAGCACTTCGTAGTAGCCAACCAGTAATGGTTGCCCACTGCCTGGGGTAGTATCCGCGGGAGTCTAAATTCTAGTTGGTAATAGGCGCATTGGTGTTTTTAGCCGGTGCGAGCCCGGCATTACCTGGGCCCTCCATTCCCAGGTCTCCGGAAGGGATTTTCACCTCTGCCCCTTTTTTCTTAAAGTAATTCAAGCAAAAGCAAACAAAAGCAAGGACTTTTGTCTTCGGCCCCTTAGGCGATTACAAGAAAAAAAATGGTGGCCCAGTTAAAAACAATACGATAACATGTCTTAAGCGATATGGTTTTACCAAGTAGAATAGAGGCCCTGTACCCTTACCATGAGTTACAATTACCGAACTCGCTAGCGAGTCGAATGCTCTGTCCCTCACACTCTATAAGAATACTGCGAGGTCTGCGAGGGACAGAGCATTCGACTCGCTAGTACGGTAATTGTAACTCATGGTCAGGGTTCTTATATTTATTTATTTGCTTACCATTTACAATTATCATTGACACTATCTTAGTGTGTTTGTTTACATCCTGAATGTTATTATTCTTGTTGATTTATAAGCAAATAACATTATAGGATTGATTGCACTTGTACGGTTTTCTTATCTGACCTATTGAACTTTAACAAGTGCAGACAGCAACTGTACTCAATTAACCCCCCACGCAAATAGAGGGATGTTAAAAGTTTGACGCATGTATCTGTGTATCGTAGCATCCAAACGGTTAACCGATTTTTTTTTTAGCCTTCCCTACCTTAAAAGGTAAATCCGTCCGTCTGTGTAAGAGGTTTTATTAATAGAAATTAGGTTTACTGTAGTGGTTCTTGTCCAAGTTTCATGAAAATCGGGTGGGCCGTTTTAAATATGTGTGAAGTTATCTATGAAAAGGGACCTTATTGTCGATGGCGCATCCGCCATTATTAAAGATGCTCCCATATAAATACAACCTCGCGTGACGCAGTGCAGCGTAAGCGCCATCGACAATAAGGTGCCTTTACATAAATAATGCCACATATTAGCTCTAGTAGTTGCAATTAATATGTTGGGAGTTTTTTTATATTTTCTCCCACAACCTCGGAAATGTTAACTTTACCGTTGTTAAATCAGCCTGCCAAGTTCTGAGTTCCAGGTCCAGGCAAAATTAAAAAAAAAGTTAAATAAGTTTAAATTTTGGGAATGTGTTTAATATTATTAACAACTGTGTTAAATTTCCTCGCATTGTTGGCGAAAAGCACTTTACAAGCCTCGAACGGGAAGGGTGGTTGCTGGACTCGTATATAGCGCGGCCTCACCTGCGCTCGTCCCGCAACTCCCATTTTCCCGGTCTCTGCATTAATGTAATAATTATTTGACGTTTGCATTCGGAATATAAAATGTAATTAAATATTGGTAAATCTCCAAAACTACTTGCTACTTGGTGCTTGTTTTTTTCCTTAAAAAAACACAAGGATTTGTCTTTGTTTTAAGGTAAGCAGCAGCCGGCACACAAAAAAAAATTGACATGTTTTCTATTATAACATAATTTACAATGATTACATGGCAACAACCATAATCTGGTCAATAAGTAGGTAATATAATACTGATTAATAAATCATGACGGTACACCGAGTGGTGCATAATGATAGTTGTTGTGAATCTGTTTTTAGTCCACGAAGATGCGATTAGCTACTTAATTTTAAACAAGGTACAGTGTACCTATAATAGCTCATAGAAGGTACTTCGGGTTTGTACTTGACAAAATACCTGGGGCCCGTTCCAGAAAGCCACACTGCAACTCTGCACTCCACAAATCCCACTCGTCAAACGTATTTCTGTTCCACAAAGCTATTGCAGAGTTGAAGAGGCAGAGTCAAATGCAGAGTGTGGATTTGTGGATTTGCAAAGTATTTCTGTTCCACAAGACGATCGCGAAGTTGAAGAGGCAGAGTCCAATACAAAGTGTGTTGTGGATTTGCAAAGTAACTTTTAAGAACAGAATCTTTGCAGAGTTTGCAAATTACGCAGAGTGTTTTCTGGAACACGTTTACTCCGCACTTTGCACTATCATGGATTTGCAAAGTGCGGAGTGCAGAGTTGCAGAGTGGCTTTCTGGAACGGGCCCCTGTTGTCAGGAAATGGGTCCACCCCAGCGTTATGCTGGCGTTAAACCCAGCGCTATGTATTTTGTCTCTTTTGTTTAGTTAGTTGTTTTGCCTTTTGTTAGATGTCTTCTTTCTTTCTTTCTTTCTATGTCACAGATCCCACTTACCATAAAGTGGCCTGTGATCGTTTGCTTTATCTATACGATAAAAAAACCAGAGGGCTTATTGCCTAACGCACTCGCAATCGCATTCGCGTAAGGGTGGGTTTAGACCAAGCAAACGAACAATAATTCTATGGCATTATCTCTTACGTTTTCTTTGTAAAAATAAAGACAAAACATGTTCTAGAGCATTCGCTCGTTTGATCTAAACTCACCGTTAAGGTGGGTTTAGACCAAACGAGCGAATGCTCATTCTATCCCCTCTCTACCAAATTCTTTTTGTGTAAACAGACTCAGAGCATTCTTTCGTTGTTCTCACTTTATTTGCGATTCTAAGAATGCTCGCTCGCTTGATGTAAACGACGGACGAGCGTGCGAACAGTCCCCTAAAGCGTTCTTTCGTGTTCGAACGGGCTCGCTCCAGGGGCGATCTTTTCAAAGCGTTCTAGTGCTCGATTCTTGCTCGTTCGTATTCGCGTGGTGTAAACGCTGAAAACGAACATTTGTTTACACTACAAGATCAAGAATGAATGCTCTACTCTGGCTCTAACTCTTTGTTTGTTTGGTCTAAACCCACCTTTAGGCAATAGCGACGCAGGGTTTAAAATTGCGATTGGGCATAAAGTGACTCAGCAGCAGTACTCTGTAGCCTAAGTGGATTCACGATAAAAATCTGTCATTTTCCAACGTTACGTTGTATATAATTGCTGGGGATAATTACGCTATTGTTCTCGAAGACGCTTATTTGCTCGTAAGAAGTAGATGTCGCTCCGGTTGATATTCAACTCTCATAACTTATTTAAGAATAAAATTGTTGCCAATGCCGCCCTGCTAACAAATGGTAGCATCTCAGATAAAGCTCCTGTAGCATTAGCAACCTTATTATTACCAAGCGACGATTGAAATTGCTTTGACTTATAAATTTGAGATACTGCTTTTTGTTTAAGGAGGGCAAATGCTTTTTCACAGTAGGCTTAAGCCGTTCACGCACAGACAGCGGCAGCGGCGCGTCGTGGCGCGTTCCAATACTGTAGTATTTACTTAAGATTTTAACCGCCTCCGCTATGCTATCGAAACGCTTTTTAGTATTGATGGGGCGACTAGTCGACGATTAGTCGGGAAAGCCGACTATTCGGCATCATTTCTAGTCGGTGATTAGTCGGCTACTAGTCGGCAAAAAATGCCGAATATTCGGCACTTTATTGCCTATAGGAAATATCGTTAAAAACGTCCACACACGCGATTTTCTTTTCGACATAGTTATAAAAAGCACTAGGTAGTTCGTTTTAATACTATAATTAGGGTTCTAATTGTTTTTTTTGTCGTGCAGAAAAAACGTAAACGAAACTGGTCAAAACATGGTAGGGGTAGGTAACAAAGCGCGACGGACGAAGCGAAACGAACGTTTCCGAGTTCCCCCGAACTTAGCAAAATCCTACGATCGGCATTGCCGACTAGTCGGCCAATTAATCGGCAAATTGAAAACCGATTAGTCGGCCGACCGGCCAGTCCGCAAAATCCGTAACCAGCCCATGTCTTCTTTTTAGTGTGAAAATGCAATTCGTTTTTTTTTAGTTAGACGCAAAGTTTTTTAAGACATTTTCCTACTCTGTCATTTATATGTATAGTCACGAACACTAATATAAGAACATACATAAGATGTCCACAGATTAATCCGTAGAATAGTCTATCAAGTCTACTCCCCATAACAGCACTTGTGCTTTTTGGAGCCAAAACGACACGCCTAGCTGCCAAAGCTTACTAAACCTTGGTTAAAGTAAGTATTAAGCGATAAACACAAACTTAACGCCAAAATACATTTTTACCAACATAACAAACCCCAGTATTCATAGTTTTTGTTTAAAATTTTGATATAACTTTTTTTAATATAAAACCTGGCAATTGCACGTCGATTTAAAAACAAAGTTAACCATAGACATATATTTTGTCTTTTGCATGTTTCCCGCTCGTTTGTTGTTCTGTGCTTCGTTCGTATTAGTTACCTATATTATTGTCGAGTAAAGTTTGTTGTCTTAAAAAGTGATAAAATGGATAATTTAATTTCACATCATTTGAAAAAAAGTATTGTATGCAACGGTGTATAACTAAGTCAAAAAACACTTGTGGCGTCTTCCTTTACGACACACGCCACTCGTCTTTTTTGACCTCTCTTATACAACTGTTGCATAAAATACTATAAAAGAATTGAAGTTGTCACACTAAAAAAAACCGGGCAAGAGCATGTCGGACCATGCTCAGTGTACGAAGCCGTTATCACAAACAAACATATAAAAAAAAACTCAAAAACAATAAGTAAGAATTAATTTTCAATTTTAAAGTGTTCGCAACAAATTACAAAACAATATTTCTTGGAAAAATTGCTAGTACTTTATAGATTATAGAGCTTGTTTTTCGCTTTTCAATTGATATTTTTATTGCCGACGGGTTTTTTATATTACATTTTTGTTTCGCTGCGGCTCCACTGAGGCGGAGACGAGCGGAGCTGTGCCAATATTAACCAATAGAAGGCGCATGCGGTCACGTCGAGCGCGCCTTGTGCACGTTAGTTTAGATTCTATTGGTTAATATTGGCACAGCTCCGCTCCACTCCGCTCATCTCCGCCTCAGTGGAGCCGCAGCCTTAGACCTTGGGTTTCAGCATTCTACGCATAAACAAAATCCGGTACTCAGAGTATTAGGCGCTCGTATCAGATAGCTTCGATGCCGATAAAATTATTGATGAATCCGTAACTTCCTGTCTATTATCGTTTACGACCTTTACATAATGATAAGGATATTAGCGTACCAGGTACAAAGGATTTTGTAAATTACGTAGGTATTTTATTGTTTACCCATTTAGATAGACATGAGCATGTACTTTTTTTTACTCTGTCTGTAAATACTCATCAGAGTGTATCAGTGTATGTACATGGTAGATTACTGCAGTAGTGTTTTAAGTAAGTATGGTATGTAAACTCTTTATTGCACAGACAGAAAATAACAAAGGAGAAACAGAAACACGAAAATTTAATTGATATTAGCCAATTAACTGTACCTAAGTTTGTAAAAGTGCAACTTTTATCGTTGTGAAAGTTTTTGGGTTCCTTGATTTGTCGTACTTTTTCGCCATTGGTATACATACTATTGGTTTTGTTGAGCTTTTTTGCTCAGAATTTCGTCTGCGTAAAGCTTGTTTGTTGTTATTATTTCACTCTTTTTATAAATTCGTAAAGTCACAACGTACTAGAGCGTTGCCTTACCAATGAAGTCGACTGGACGATTGTAATACCCACTTATTTTGTTAGTTAGTAACATAACAATGGGGAATGTGCATGTTTTTTTTTAAATCGCATATCTCAACAAAATATGAGAATACAGTAAAAGAAATCGCCAAAAGTGAAATTAAAATTAAAATCGGCCAAGAAATACAGATGTTACAAGCAAACTAATTTATGCTAATTAATTTATTAGACAGCGATTAAACAGAGAGATCTGATATGCACAGTGACGTCATGTAATAGGTCGTCCATATAAACTCCATGTTAAATTCTGTTTTGCTACAAAGAGAAAGGAACATATCTTTAGGAACAAATCTTTGTTGGCTTACATCTAGGTTATTTTTATAGCTATTCAAAAAATGATTTTTATCAATTGTTTTTTACATGAAACAGTTTTTATTGAAGCTTAGAAAAAACATCATAAATATTCCCTATTGAGTTGACACATTAAGAAAGGAAAAAAGGAAAACATTTACTCACAACAATAACACACAAAAATATTACATAAAAATAAGAAAAAGAAACGACAGATAGTGGTATATGTTGCGAAACGGTCCCAAATCAGCATGTGCTGGTTGTGAAGCCAACGCTGGCCTTCTGTTCGGACCGCTCAGTGAAAACACGGAAGGTGATACATGGTGATACATACCAGAAATGGGCAAAATTTATTCGAATGACAAATAACGAATAAGAATAACCAAATCATTCGCGAATAACGAATGAAATTCTCGAATGATTATTCTTATTTAACGAATCGAAGAACTTATTTATCGACGAATAATTTATTCGTTGCATGAATTGCCACGAATAATTATTATGTACTCTTATTATACCTGCTCCATTTTTCTCTTATAAATTAATAAATTATTCGTTATTCGAATGATCCATTCGTGGTTAAACTATTCGCGAATAAATCATTCACAAATAAATTATTCGACGAATAAATTATTCGCGAATAAAAATATTACGAATTATTTTTTATTCGAATGATCATTCGAATAAATAATTATTCGAATAATGCCCATCTCTGATACAGACAAGTAATTTAAACAAACATAACAAAAACAAAATAAAAAAATACAATAATGAACATCAAATGCAATAGGTCATCAAATGTTTGCATTCATTATGCAAACATGGTCATTGACTGAGGCTCAAAAGTCTAAGCTCAAGGTTTGCCAAAGAGCAATGGAGCGTAGCGTACTGGGTGTCCGAAGATCCGATACGGTGAGGAACACAGAGCTGCGCTCCGGAACTGGTATTGCTGATGTTGGGGTGAAGAACGCAAAGTTAAAGTGGGACTGGGCTGGCCATATCTGCCGCATGCACGATGGGAGATGGGCCAAAAATACCACCCATTGGCTTCCACGCGATGGACATCGTAGCAGAGGTAGACCCAGAAGGAGATGGCGAGATGACGTAGTCGTTTGCGAGGGATTGGCAAGAGTGCGCTCTGGATAGGGACGAGTGGCGAAAAAGAGGGGAGGCCTTTGCCCTGCAGTGGGACACAAAAACAGGGTATAAAAAAAAACACTAATAAGTGTGTCAGTGGTTAAGAAAACAAAAGGATTTACAATTTCCAGTATAACTAATGCAATCAGTTTAAACTTTGACGATTGAAAACAACTTATTGTCTATATCCTCGTGGAAATCACAATGATGTTATTACTGGTAAATTCTAGTTCAGTGCGTCACCAAAATAATCAATACATCTGATAAACTGTTATCATTTCTGTGTTCTGTTTAATATACACTTGGATTCAACGTGAGAGGCAAACAGGAAAGCTAATATTAATAAACTCAATTAGATCCACTTCCAATACTTGAAAACCATTGTCGTAAATTACGAAACTTATATTAAGTATACTATAACTTTAGCACATGCCTCCGTCCGCGAGTTCAGACTACGCCAAACATCCAATGGCGTCATTATTATTATTGTTTTCGAATAAACTATACTCTGATTATTCCAAGATGATGCCTATGACAGCTGATATAAACACATATTAATTACACTTATTTCTTTAACTTTACATAAATACTACATCGTTACAAACCTAGCGATGCCATTCAGGAATTTAAATAATTCATCGCCTATTTTTAAATTAACCTTCTTGTAATTCAATTAACAGAAGAAAGTTGCCACCTCACCTTCTGGCAGGGGCTTAACTAGCCCCTCGCCTACTTCACTTAAGGCACCCTGGAACATAGCCGGGGCATTCCAGCTCAGGACCTCTTACTGCAGGAGACATACCCCCCCATTCAGCAGCCCCCCGCAGGCCCCCGTCGGGACTATCATGAGTATTTTGACTAACCTGTCCCAAGCTGTTTCCTCTGACTAATCTCAGATGCCAGACATTTCTCTATTTACAATCTTGTAGACATCGGATAATGTAAATACGCGTGCCATATAGATATGAGCGTTAAACCCTATTTAAATCTACCAATAAACAGCTGATTGTAACGAAGGAATCCCCACGGCCGAAATCAAAGATAGCAATGACATTGTTGTCTGTTTTAGATATTACTATCTTTTACCCGCGACTATACTCGAAGTGTCTTTGTCGCCTTCCGATTGGGTTTGGGTAAAAGTGTTGTCATTTGTAAAAGACATACATTTTTTAAGTGAGCAGTCATTCGTAAGAGTGGTATATCGTGATAGATCAATTCAAAAATATATTTTTTCGGGCGTACTTTTAGTACCAAAAACTTAATACTTTAAATTTTAATATCTCGGCTCCGATTTATTAAGAAAATTACACATTGCCGCGAATAAAAAATATCTTCATGCAAACTTACTCAATGCCAATGCCTTTTTCGGAGATAATGACTAAATTGATAAGTAATATGTACCATCTGTTTCAGATCGAGCTTAGTATCAAGTCAAGAATCTTAATTAATCTTATTTAATCTAATTAAAAAATTACCTAATTTACGAGTTGAGTCGGCTCAGGGCGACTTTGTCCACAGTCCTATTTCGATATCTTCTTAACTCATCCACAATGCCATATAGCCCACTATGTCAATTCGTCGGCATTCCTACGAGTATGTTGTCACCTTCCTAACTCGTCCACATTCCTATATGGTCCATAGTGCTAACTGATCCACATTCCTATTTCGTCCACAGTGCCTATTATGGAAAAAGAAGTAAAATACTTTTTAGATTTTTTTTCAGGTATTTGACTGTTGATCGCTTTAAAATTGAACATCACATTAAGCCACATTTGAGTCATGTGGACGAGTTAACATTGTGGACTATATAGGATTGGGGACCGCACTGTGGACGATATACCTCTAGGAATGTGGACCAGTTCGCACTATGGACAATATAGGAAACTGGACAAGATAGGAAATTGCCGATATAAAAATGTGGACGAGTTAGGAAGGTGACAATTTAGGAATTAAATGCTGATGACATGGCATTGTGGATGAGTTAAGAAGGTGACAACATAGGAATGCCGACGAATTGACATAGTGGGCTATATGGCATTGTGGATGAGTTAAGAAGATATCGAAATAGGACTGTGGAAAAAATCGCCTTGAGTCGTTGAGTCACGGAAAAAGGTTCATTTTCAATGATATTTAACCCGCAAAATCTTATAATTCTGTGCTGTAAGGGTGCGGCTCCACTGAGGCGGAGACGAGCGGAGCGGTGCGGAGCTGTGCCAATATTAACCAATAGAAGGCGCATGCGGTCACATGAAGCTCGCCTTGCGCACGTTAGTTTAGATTCTATTGGTTAATATTGGCACAGCTCCGCACCGCTCCGCTCGTCTCCGCCTCAGTGGAGCCGCAGCCTAAAGACTACCTATATCCATCTCCGGGCTATAAGGGTCATACACACTCGAAAAAACAAAAGCTTTTTATTCTGTGGTCAATAGTTAAAAGCTTGTGTGCGTATAATTTATGTTTTTAATTGATAGGACTAAAGTAGATCTATAATTTATGCGGATGTGGTCTCAGCCAGAAAATTAGGCCTTGAAAACGTTAACTTCGGGCATGTCCACAGAAAAGACGCTTACCTAAATCTGTGTAAGACCCATAAATTGTCTCTGTAGTTAACTTTACAACGATCGGTTGAGATGTTGAAATACGGACAAACATACTTTCGTATTATATTAATACTCGAGGAAGGAAAAGGATTAGGATTGAAGTATTCTGTACACATGCCGTTGTCTGGTATTGAGCTGCGATTGTAGAACACGCGCGATATCTAGATAAGTGGAATTCTTATGATTTCACCAAGTTTATTGAGGATACTGAGATGGCGATTATAAGAAGTAATTTTAAGATGGTTTTTAATTAGCCAACTGATTTTTTGTCTTTATTCGACTGCCAAAAAAGTGTTTCTTTATAGTCAGACCTAGGAATATACGGGGCAAAATTAAATGACACCTAGGGATTACCAGTATCGACAAACTCAATTATCGATGCTTGTTCCATCTACTAGTGATCGCTCAAAGTTTTGTTTGTAAAAATATTTTTTTATTGAAAGTATGCGTAGCAACATAATTCTGGTTATTCTTTATTTAAAAAAGGTTTTTTTAACCTGCACTCATCATCATCATATTTTTTCCTTATTGTGTATTTCAGAATGACTGTCAATTTGTTATTATTAAAATAAACGATCGGAAACGGTTAGGAGTAAAAATAATATTTTTATTTTTACGTCAAAATTCAAATATAGAATGTCAAAGTTCTATACAGATGTGTTCCTACTATATGCAAGAGGTCATTTACTTAAATTTATCACCTATATCATTATTTGTTCAAAAGGACGATGAATTCAAACTGATTGAAGTGACAACTAAACTGAAGATTTGAAATATTGCTTATTAAAAAACTGAACAATAAGTTGTAAAACCATCTAGTTTCTATTGTAGTTTAAATCACAATCATGCTTATCTGCTGGCAAATGATTATTGCTAAATTACGCAGAATGGACAATGTGACATTTATAAACCACAGACACGTGGCGGTTATTCATTTTTGTTTTTCTGTGGCCCTAACTTGAGTGTGTTACTGTGGCGTCTGTTACGTAAGTTGTAAAATAGTAGCTTTAACTTTAGGTAGGGAATAAACAAGCAAAGTAAACAGTACCTAAGGTATTTTTTAAATATTAATAAGTATTGTGGTTCATACACAGATAAGTTACCGTCTTTCCTGTGGACATACCCGAAGTTACCGTTTTTAAGGCCTAATTTGCTGGCTGAACCCACATCCTCATAAGCGCCATCATGTCTACTTTATTCCTAGCAAATAAAAGCACAGGAGAGACAACTTTTGTTTTTGCGAATGTGTATGACCCTTATAACATTATTGAAGAGACCCGAAAGCAAGCGGTTTAAGACGAGTATTGACAAAATTTGCCAGCCTGGTAGAGTTATCTAAAAACGTAAATCTTAACATTTGGTGGAATTAAGGTGTGACCGCACCGCTACTTAACGGTGCGTATATTACGGTGCGTCAAAAATGGCGCCATGTTGTTACTATGACCCTGTCTTTTGTTTACGCAACGACACCGTATTTTACGCAGCGGTGAGGTCGCACCTTTAATTGGTAGGCATCTTAATATCATAATGTAATATTTTTAAAAGGACTTTTAAAATTGTAACTAAATTTAAGTACCTACACGATGTATACAATTTCAGAGGTAATCAATCATACTAGTTAGGTACAGTCGAGTTCATAATATGTGTACACTTCAGTACCTTGTCACTGTAATCGATGTGACAATTCATGTTTGGCAGTTTAAACATGACATTAAATAGACATGGTACTAAAGTGTATGTATACATATTTATGAACTCGACTGTACTAAATGAAATTTCATTTAATCACAAAAAACACGATGCTACCAGTTATGAAAGTTATTTTGTTCCAAATATGATTTACTTCAAAATATCCGCCATTTTGTTGTGCAAGAAGGGATGCCATTTTGAAGTTCCTAATGGAAGTTGTGCATTATCGTCAAGTAGACGTGTGCCATCCTGTTCGAACCTGTTATGAGGTAAATAGGTAGAAAAACTTGGATTAACAGTGTTTTTTGTCCCCAGGAAACCTCGACATGTGTCTGGCTTCCCGGCTCTCGACACAAGCGAATTTGGGCAACATGAACTCTGCCAGAGAAGTCATCTCTATGATCGTCGGCAACATATCACTAGTTCAGGTAATTTTATTTGATTTTATTTATATATTGGCAAATATATTTAATAATGGGCTCCCTTATTAGTTTGTAGATGAACTTTATTTGTCGTATTTAGTAAACACTTCCATAACCTTTGTACTCAGGGTTGGAAACGCATATAAAATCTTAGGATTTCAGTCTTGACATTGTACTCTTGAGAATTTAAATGTCTATGGGTTTCAGCTCCCTCTTACCTTCATGAGCTCTGTGTGCTGAAATTCATCCCCTAACTAAGGGATTAAAATAGGTAGAGTTATAGAGTAACGGGATTATCCCTATTTTATCCCCTCAGAGGATACATTTCCGAAAATCCCTTCTTAGTGCACCCCTATCATCTCCAAGAACATTCCTTCCAAATTCCAAGTCACTTAGGTCTTGCAGTTTCGACTCTGCATTGATCGATCAGTCCGCCAGTCAATATCTTCTTTAATAAATATATTATCTAATCGGTATACTGCCTTTTGGCCGAAATACGTTTGGTCGAATGTTTCGTTTCCCAACTGTTTCATTTTCCAACCCACTTTTATTCCTGTAACTGTAAATATTTCACGATTTATTTCTATACCTTTGTGTAGACCCCATAGGTAAGGTTACGTTAGTTTTTATAAAAATCCTGAAATATTTACGGAAATAAAAGTGGGTTGGCAAATGAAACGGTTGGGAAACGATACTGTAACGTAACCGTTACAGAGTTCTCTGAGTAAACGGTATTCGACCAAACGTATTTCGGCCAAAAGGCAGAGAACCTATTTAATAATACCTTTACCTTATTAGGTTTTTATAGTGTTTAACTTTGTTCTTGATATTTTTTTTAACTTTTAAGGCACATACACTTGTTTACTTCCTTCCTAATATTTTCCATATTATCATCTTATCAGTACTCGCATGCGCCACTCTTATATAATTACAGTAAACGAGCTGATTAGAGATTATAATCAGTACAAATAGAATTAATTTACGCATCAACAAATGGGTTTATGGCGACGCCGAATTATTTATAATAAGCGAGAATATTTAATATTATGATAGATAGGTGAGCAAGCCGATACCCGTCAATATGAATCATTAATGCACCTGCAAAAATAGTAGCCATCCGTATGGATCCTCATTGTACCTGCAAAAATAGTAGCCATCCGTATGAACTCCCATTGCAGCAGCTGCAAAAATAGATAGCCATCCGTATGAACTCTCATTGCATCTGCAAAAATAGATAGCCATCCGTATGAACTCTCATTGCATCTGCAAAAATAGATAGCCATCCGTATGGATCCTCATTGCACCTGCAAAAATAGTAGCCATCCGTATGGATACACATTGCACCTGCAAAAATAGATAGCCATCCGTATGAACTCTCATTGCATCTGCCAAAATAGATAGCCATCCGTATGGATCCTCATTGCACCTGCAAAAATAGTAGCCATCCGTATGGATACATATTGCACCTGCAAAAATAGATAGCCATCTGTATGAACTCTCATTGCATCTGCAAAAATATATAGCCATCCGTATGGATCCACATTGCACCTGCAAAAATAGATAGCCATCCGCATGGATCCCCATTACAGGTGCAAAAACAGCTAGCCATCCGTATGGATCCACATTGCACCAGCAATAACAGCTAGCCATCCGTATGGATCCTCATTTTACCTGCAAAAACAAATAGCCATCAACAAGGTTTTTATTTCATTATCGCTTCTCCAGAAACTATTATTAACTAGATTTGAACTGGTTTCCAGGTCCAGGCCATTGTAGCAGCGACAGTGGTAGCCATATTCGCTATAGTCGCCAACACGATAACTGACAGGGCTATCAACGGATCTTATATTCTGCTACTCATCGCGTCTGCCGTGTTCACCGCGACCACCACCTGCTTCATCCTTGGTAAGTCCTTTTAATCTTTTTTTCTTTCGCTTTCCATTATTGTGTAGGTGGGTAGCGGATTGTGAAGCTGAAAACATACAATATCAAAACTTTTCTTACTCCCTAAATCAAGTCCGATATTTACGATTTTTGAATACACTGTAGTTACCTATTGGGAAAAACTAGTTCTGTAACTTGTTTTCCTTTTGGTATGATGATAGTACGAACCTTGAAAAAAAAACTACAAATACTTAAAAATGGTCGAGACAGTGTGAGTTGGGCTTGTGCTGATTCGATTCAAAATCGAATTATAATCGCAATATAATAATAACATCTAAAGATCAGGAAAGCTGACACCACTACCATGTGAGATTAATAAAAGCTAGGAATAGAGAAAGAGAGAGACTATTCGGCGATATGGAACCCTTGGTTTGAGAGTCCGACTCGCACTTGACCGTTTTTTTTAAACCGCCCCAGAAAGCACAATAATAGAAATGAGGATGCTTGGTACAGTGTAAAGAGATGGTGAACCTGATAAAAAACATTCCGTCCTCAGACTTCGTGATGGTCCTCGTGATAGTGAGCTCGCACAGGCTCAAAGTGAACCCCGACAACGTGGCGACGCCGCTGGCGGCCTCTATCGGCGATATCGTCAGCAACTCAGTGCTCGCTGTCACTGCGCAGTACATGTATGAACAGATACGTAAGTATAGACTACTCTTCTGCCGTAATAGGGGAGTTTAAAAAAATAGCAATGGAATTTTCCGTTTTGTTACATACATATTTTTGGGGACATATTATCGGGAGTACTATTTTTTCTTGTTCAGAATGGTGATCCCAACAAACTTTGCAAGCTAAATGTGTACTATTTTTTTGAAACTCCCCAATACCAAAGGGAAATTTCTCCAACGGAAAAAGGGTTGTATCATAACAACACTTAATAGTTTTAAAATTCAGGCGGAAATGGCTTTAATAAACGAAAATTCGGACAAACGATCTACTAGGACAGATGAGGATTAGACATTTCATAGCCACCGTTAAACCATTAATGTTAATTCAAACTAGAATATAATAATGAGTGTCGTCGTCGAGAATATATCAATCATCATTTATAGTTACTCCAACTCGCATATCTTTCCAGAAATATCCCTATGGCAGCCGATCGCAATAATCTGCGTGTACTTCAGCCTGCTCCCCCTCTGGGTGTACATCGTGTACCGCAACAAGTACACGAAGCCTGTGCTCACCACCGGCTGGACGCCTGTCATCTCCGCGCTCTTCATTAGCGGGTATGTTTCTATCATAATAATAAATAATTCATTTATTTGCAAAAAAAAAGGGTAGTTACAGATCTAAAAATAAATATTGTTTTTTCACCTTTCCAGCAGTTATAAAACAGCATGCAAATCTTCATTGCCACACAAAAAAAAAGTACAAGTCACCCATAAATAATTATAGTCACATCTCATTTATGCTCATGATTAATAAAATCCTTAACACTATAGAAACAGCAATTTAGAAGCCACTTCTTTAAGGTTATAGAAAACTGTTTACCTTCAAGTGCTCTAATTTGGCCCGGCAAGCTATTAAAAATGAGAATGCACATATTGTATGCATTATTTTTATAAATGTCCGTCCTACAGCGCGGCTGATGCAGGAGATCCTTATATTGTGATCTATGATTACATGAATACATAGCTGAACGACCAGTAAAGTGATCAGGAAATGTTTTGGCAAAATTGCAAATCTTCCAAATATACAGACAAGGCAAAGGTAAAATGTCATTATCATCATTATAAATTTTACCATCATCATCAACATCCTTATTTGTAATGTGTGGTTTGAAACTCATTTCTCTATGTATTCAACTATGTAACATAGGTCACCACCTTTTGCATGCAACTCCTTCGTTGAAGTCATGAATCGCTCTTCCCTCGTGACCTGCTGGGCTATTGCCTAACGCACTTGCAATCGCAATCGACTTCAAAGTGGAACAATTGTTTTCATTTTGAAAGCAGACTCGCCTTCGGACTGTCACAATGAAAACGATTGCGATTGCGAGTGCGTTACGTCATAAACCCTCAATTCTATTTCCTTCTCCGGGGCTCAAACTATCTCCATATCAAATTTCATGGAAATAGGTATAGAGCTTTAGTGAAACAGACGAGACAGACATACAGACAGAGTTACTTTTACTTTTATAATATTAGTATGGTTATAGATGACAGAAATAAGTGAGGTGATGCGATCATGGCTTAAATACATATTTTTGAGTTTCAAGGCAATATTTTCGGTCATTATGGTTAGTTAAAACACCCCTGACATTGATTAACAATCAATCAATATTTAAGTATATCAATCAAGTAATAAATTGAATATGAATATAAAAAGACTTTTCGAACATTTAATCATTCTTCAGAAAGAAATGATTTTTTTAATGGCATGAAGACGGCAAACGAGCTCACAAGCCTGATGGTAGGTGGGATCTGTGACCCAGAGAAATTTGCATTCTCAAGACTGCAATCTAAAGACTGCAATTGTAAGACCGCAAATGCGTTGCCAACTCTGATGACTAAGATGCCTCTATGCTAGTAATGTCACCGGTTGACTTATCCCTACACCGGAACCCAACAAGATAAATATAGTCCGCGCGCGAGCTCCGAGGAATTGTGTGAAGGTTGGGAAGAAGATGGGTGTGCGCCGCGCCCGCCTATCGCATCGTACCCCGCCTCTCCCAGTACGAGAATTGGCCTTATTGCCTTAGTTGGCTATATCATTAACATAATATTTACTAATACACTGCGCTAAATCCTGACGTCAGCTTTTCTTGAGATTCGTCGGACCCTGTAAAAGGTCCTACCACCACTAAACCACCGTGATGTCATCGTGTCACAGTTTTTAATCTCACCGCTTTCGATTCCAGCGTCGGCGGCATCGTCCTCGACAGGGCGGTCGATCACTACAGAGGCTACGAGCTGTTCCAGCCCATCGTGAACGGCATCGGAGGCAACCTGGTCTGCGTGCAGTCCTCCCGGCTCGCCACGCACCTGCACCGCACCGCCATCCCCGGCGTACTCCCAGAAAACACCAGGATCCTGGAGTGGCCGTGGAAGACGCTGTTCTTCGGAAGTGAGTATAGTGTTCTTTTTTGGCTAGTTTGAAGTGTAACTCGGCTTTTCGAAATCAAATTCAAATTCAAAACATTTATTTCGGGTCACATTACCGTACAACAGGTGAAACTACAACTGAAGATATACCTACATCTGATGCCCTGCAAGGGCACAGCAATATGAGAGGTTTTCTAACTATTTAATTATCCTTTAGGCCACTTCTTGCAGAATCTCCATCGCATGTAATAATTTGATCTAGTCCCAAACTAAGCTCTAAAGCTTAAATAGAGAAATTACTTAAATACATAGAAAACATCTAAGACTCAGAACGAAATACTCGTGCTCATCACACAAACAATTCCCCATACCGGGAATCGAACCCTGGGACTGCTAGCTTCGTATTCAGGGTCACTACTAACTAGGCCAATGCATCATCAAAGCAGAATGAAGGCATTCTTAATTTATTTTAATGACACACTTTTATGAGCTTCACTTTGTATCAAACAAAGAATGTAAGCAGATCTTGCAAGTCAATCTAATCCTATCTAACCTTTTAAGTGTCTGGATTGATTTAAAAGTTTGTACGATTACGAAGTACTATTTTAAACAAGTGAAGATAATTAAGTTTGAACTCAAACATCTCGAAATATCAGATACGAGTTTTTTCTAAAGTAGTAACGATATGATGATGTTGATTGATTTTCCTGCGCAGCCCCAGCGGCGACGGTGGCGCGCATGCTCCTGGTGCTGGCGGTGTTCGGGCAGATCGTGTTCATGATCGCCGCCGACGTGCTGTACCAGGGGTTCCTCTCCATCCAGTTCGCCTTCGCCATCACCTACTTACTCTGTTCGCTTCTGCAAGTGAGTATCACTCCTAATCAAAGACATGTTAACTAACTAGTTTTGGATAGTCAATCAAGAAATTACTTTACCACTTCTGGACCGTGTTGTCCTACAAATAGAGTCAAAAGGTGGTAAAGGCCTTTCTTGGTCGATTTCACAATCTTTATAAAGGTGCCTATAAAATACAGAAACATTTATGCGCCTGCTTTAGGCACTCGTTCCACTGCCGGCGGGAAAGCGATTAGCTATCGACTATTTTCTCACTACGAACAAAAGATATAGATCCCGTGTCAATAAAAGAGACACATATATTAATACTGGATTGCTGGCTATTCACACTGTCGGTGAGAACTCTTTCCACTAGTTTGTCTAAACAAAAGATACAGATCCCGTGTCAATAAAAGAGACACATTAATAATAGTTGATCGCTGGCTCTACTCGCTTCCCGCTCATCGTTAGCGGTGGACAAGTGCCTTAAGTAAGTAAAGTAATAAATTCTTTAAGGGATCTCTTCCAGCTAACCTTGTAATGATTAGGTGAGGAAAGCGCATAAGAGTGGAAAAAATAAGATAAACTCCAAAAAAAAACTTTGTGCTTTGCCTAAAACTCAACTTCGACTTCGAAGAAATTTCCCTGTTTTGAAACAGTTTCCCTTCTCCAGGTTATGGTGCTTCTATACCTGGCATACATGCTGATCCACCTGATGTGGAAGAGGAAGAAGGATCCCGACAACGCGGCCATCCCCTACCTCACGGCGCTGGGAGACCTGCTTGGTTCAGTGTTCCTTGGGCTCGCCTTCGTGATACTGTCGATCTTTGGCCTCGAATACGGAGCCAACGTGGTCTAAATCATACCCAAGCAATCAGGCGACCGCTTGATGGTTTTCCAGTGAAACACTTGGTTTTTGACAAAGCATTTGCGTTTTTAGTTATGAGGAATATCTGAAGCCTCTATCCACTTACGTTTCTTCGATATCATGGTTGTTGGTAACAGTGTTTTATTGACTCTCTGACTCTGTAATGTTGCACTGTATGCACTACTTTGCCAGCTAGACAGTCAAGTGGTTAGACATCTTTTAAAATGCCACGGACTTCTGAACTGATCAAAATGACAAGGAATTGGCGTAAGTTGTTGTGACTTTCGTATGGAAGTTTGAGCAAAACAAAACAATTTTTTTAGAAAAGTTCCTTCTGCTTTTGAGAAGGTTTTGGCTGGCTAGATTATGTGACATCTGTAAATTGGACTAAAGATTTATAGTAGGCGAAGACAAATTCCTCAAAAAGAAATGAAACATTTCTGGTAAGGTCATACGTCCAGGAGTACACTCTGTTTGATCTCAAAAAAGTCTCGTTCTGAATTCTGTGTGATATAAGAGCGGATACCATTTTCGACAAGCCACCTCCGATGGTATATTTTGAAGATTTCGCAGAGTGTACCTGGCTTCTATTGTTTTACAATTATACCAAAGGTTTGCTCTATAAGTAGCTGCAGATCCATCAAATATTATCCGCTTTTTATGCAACGTTTTACTATGAAATTATTAATACGACATCAGTATTGCATTCCAAATTGATTAAGCCAAGGAAATCAGTATTTTAATGAAATTTTTGACTTTAAAAAGGAAACGAAATAGTTTTAGCGGTGCCAATGTTACTTACGTAAACTTGATAACGAAATTTTAGGTTAACGTATTTTTCTAGTGGACATTCTAGTATAATTGTGTACATTGATTTTATTATGTGAATTTTAATAATGCATTTATTGAAATGTGAACCTCGCTATGAAATCGTTTTAGCTAGACTTTGCATTTTATGAGTAGATTAGTATCGCATGCTTTACACTTAGTCGATTATAACCCGAATGTAGCAGAAGACTTGATATTTCGCTATTTTTATCGGTAAATTTTGAAATTTCGGTGTCATGAAATTTATTCGGCCTAACATTAGTCATGCTATGCTGTCGCCAGTGACACTATAGGTTTTTTGTTCTAAGTCACAGCACCTAGTGAAATTTAAGTTAGGTGAGACGACGGGCGGTCCGCGGACCGGGAGACGAGCTGTAGGTAGGCCTCCAACAAGATGGAGTGACGACCTTGTAAAGATCGCGGGAACGCGGTGGATGCGAAAAGCACAAGATCGGTCTGAGTGGAGAGCCTTGGGGGAGGCCTATGTCCAGCAGTGGACGTCTTTCGGCTGACATGATGATGATGATGATGATGATGAGACAACGAGTGTAGCGAGGAGCATTAGGTCAACTTTTAGCAACAAAAGCCACGGTTTGACTTTGGGTAAAAAAGTCATAGTGACACTAGTGTCGTAATAGTATGACTAAGAGTTGTTGTGGAATTTTATGAGGATTTATTTATTTTAAATGCTCGTTACCTAATTCCACAAATTTGTATTTTACTTGCACTAGCGTTGTCTATACGACAAAGAAATGTATTTAGAAATAATCTTGAGTAGCATATCTATGTAACTGGTAGAATAGTTGTTTATAACGACTTTCTATTCCGGTAGAGATATCGTATAAATTATTATGTTAGTAAGTATTCGTTGACAAAAAAAATTATACAATTTTCAGTAAAAAGCTAATGAATCCAATACGGGTATAGAAAATTTTTTGACGACACACATTCGAAATCACTTCATAAGAAGGCCGCCCAAATCTAAAAAGTCGCAAGTGCTAAGGCGATCTTTGGACATGCCACTTTTTAGATTTCGATTGCTTTAGGATATAGTTGAATAATGTCGTATTTTGTTTCCACGTATTGAATAATTTGTTTTTAATACCTTTAATTATCGACAAAACTTTGCTAGCGCTCAAAGTTTAAAAATATGTCCACAAGACTTATTTCTCAGGAATTAATATTCTTGTTTGACATATTTTTTTTAACTTTCTCCGATGTCATATTTTTGACTTTGGCTCTACATGTTTTCAAAATATGTATCCACAGTTGGTAAAATTTATAATTAACATATTTACTGGATGGACTTTTGTTAATGGGTATCTCTATTTGGTTAACGTTAATTTTAGATTTAGGTAAAGGGAAGAGTACAATAAAATCAACTTTTAGTATTAGTTTAAGAGTCCTTTAGATTAGTAGTATAAAAAGCAATTTTAGATATGTTAATACTGGGTGTAATTAATTGTAATGATGTGTATTACATTTAAATTATTATTAACAATAACAGGTTCCATGCATGTACTAAAATACGCTGAAAAGAGTAGGTCAGTAATTACAAAAGAAACAGTATATATAAATCGTCATTCCATAAGAATTTATGCCAGAGACAAATCAATAAATATACATATTTTTTTAATACAATTTCAAAAATATTAGACCTAGACTAGGTTAGTAAATAGTTGACAATTTAAAATGGACCGTATTCGTAATAGAACTTAGGTTATAAAAGCTAGACTGCCTTTGCGACGGCTCTCCCATGCTCTGCGAGACGCGGGGAGAGGGGGAACGCGCGGTGATGTCGGTTGCCGACGAAGGTTAACAGGCGGAATTTGAGAATTTAACTTCAATAATCAAGAAAAAAAGAAAAAAATTGAAGCCAGCTCAGCTTTTGCATCTGTTATGGCTTCAATTTTTTTCTTTTTTTCTTGATTATTGAAGTTAAATTCTCAAATTCCGCCTGTTAACCTTGTTTATCTGGTATATCCCATGTGTTCACCGGGATTTGCTTAAATAACAAAGAATAGTGCGATGTTGCCAGCACAACTTTTGTAATCGTTTTTTTTTCAAGGAACGAAGAAGCGGTTACTGTCCAGTGTTAAAAACTGTTCCGAAAAAGTATGATTTGTCGTTTTACCAGAAATGCAAATCTACCCACCGCTATAACATACCGACGCGATACTGCCTGGTTGGTCGAGCGGGATCCCCTCCCGCGCCCCACAGACTATAGGCGAGCCGCGCTCATGGTAGTCGAGCTAATTGAATGAATGATGTGATATAAACGAGATTTTAAAGCTATGTGTAATAGGCAATTGTTATGTAGTACGTAATACATGTAATTGTTACCTAAATAATTGTTTACTATCTTATGCTGAGAGCCCGGATCCAGCCCTATTAAACCCCTGTATAAAATACAGTAAAAAAATTAAGTAAATGATACCCATGACTTTTTATGTGTGGCTGGTTTTGGAAAAAATCCGTAGTTATTTTTATATGGCTACAGAAGTCATTTCAAATGTCTTTTTTTCTAAGTTTAGTAGTATTCGTGCGTTGCCTGTCATTAAAAAACAATTTATTATGTATGGATGAGTTTTTATTTATTTATTCAAAACATATCTTATTGTAGGATACAGAAGTCTTGTCTTATAAGTAGTAAGTCACTTCCCGACTGTATATTCTGGCTCAATCAGTCATCACATCGTGCTGCATATATGTAGAAATATGTGTAATGACTTTTAAGCGCCTTTTTACATTGTTGGCTCTTCCGTATCCTAATAGTCGTGGATCCATGCTTAGTAGCTTCAAATTGGGTTATACATTTTTGGCAAAATATGTACGGCGAGAAAAAATATGTATTGGCACTTTTATCAGATTGCGTTCATTGATGTGTTTTTTCATAATTCAGTATTTTGGTTGTTTTTGCTCAGTTTAATCAAAGAGGGTAATCAAGAATGCTGAAGATGTAATTTAAGCTTACACAAAAAAGATAATAACAGTTCCATACATTTTGACACAACTGAGTTTTAGAATAAAACTTAATTCAGCGTTTTACTATTATTTTTTATTAAATAAACGGAACCAAAATGAAAACAAAATAGGACCCTTTTTATATCCAAGGCAAAATTACCAGAAATTTCGTTAATTTTGGGTGCAAAATGGAAAATTTCTGTTAACGATCTTATTGCTAGAAGTATAACAATGTTAATACATATTTTTGTGAACTTCCTTGCGACCTTTTTCCATCGATTTTATGACAATACATTATGATAGCAATATATTTAAATGTGTTTTTGTGTATGTAATATTTTGAATTCATGTTTGCATATTTTGCATTGATTTCGCAAGAAATGTTTCGGCGTAGAATCAATAGGCTTACTGATGCCAATAAATCTGTAGTTTCTTTGTTATTTGGAATTTAGGCACACAGAGATTTCCCCGTGTAGGAACGATCGGTCTTAGAAGAGTTATAGGCCACATTTTAGTACTTTGTCACTTTGACATGTTTAAATTGCTGCATTCATCTGTCAAAGGCCTTAAAGCGACAAGGTACTAAAATATGCAGCTAGTTATAAAACCACTGTTTCCATAGTGTTTCCATCTTGTAATATAAAAATAAAACGGGGCCTTTATTTCAATTTGGTTTTGACCATCTTGCTCTTATATCGTAATCAACTAATCGTAACTTTAATTTTAAGTAGGTTCATTCTAACCCATATTTATTTTAATGATTCCAATTTATTACTTAACTACGAAATGCTTTAAAAAACTACATATATTCCCGAAAGAGTTAAACCTTAACTGCCATTGTCGGATATATCCGCATTACTGCCGTAATATAGAAGGGCGCTAACTGTTTATACAGGGTGGAAAAAAAACATTACCCATCTTGGCAGTCGGGTAAAAAGAAACCCTACAAGGACGCCAACTACCTTAAAAATTGGAAACAAGTAAGGTCTGTTCATCCTTACTTGTCTTATATAGTAAACAACTTGCTAACCTCAAAATGAACCTTTTTTTGGCTAAAACAGCTATTTTAAACCAAATAAAGCAATCACAGACAATACATTGGCCAAGTGATGTCCAAAATGTTAACTCGGTTTACTTTATTTACGATTAAAGAGCTGTTTTAGCCAAAAAAGGTTCATTTTGAGGTTAGAAAGTTGTTTACTATAAGACAAGTAAGGATGAACACACCTTAGGTACCTACTGCGACTTTGTTTTCGCCTTTGTTCCTTTGCAAAAACTGAAGGTGCTACTGCGACTTTTCCTTCGCTTTTTTTCCTTTACAAGAGCTGAAGGAACCACCGAGACCTGTTTTTCGCATTAGTTCCTTTAGTTATTTTATTTGTTATTGTGCAAAGGAAGGAAAAGTCGCATTAGCACCTTCAGTTTTTGCAAAGGCACAAAAGCGAAAACAAAGTCGCAGTACGTCTTTCATCTCTTGTGAAGGAACTAGTTCGAAATAAAATCGCAATAGTTCCTTCGAAGGATCATCCAAAGGAACTACCGCGAATAATCCCAAAATACTGCCGTAGTACCAAAAAAGACAGCTAATTGCATAGTAGTAGTTGTAGCATTCTATACTCTATTGCTATCCACATTGAATTTTGAATGCTTATCCCCTACTAATAAACAACGGTGGTAGGAATGTTTTGTCCTTATCTGTCAAATTCAAATGTCACAATGACAGATAAGTACAAAACATTGTATAACTATACCTACGTTACTCAACGTTTATTAGTAAGGGGGTAATGCTATTACTAAGCAGTAAGCCGCCTCCTTTGCTATTGAGATTAAAATTCGCGCCATTTTGGCTGTCATTAAGTAGGCCCAAAATTTGGGGGGCGGTTTTAGGCATGTTGCAGGGAGAGAATACCGATGTTATCGACAAGTCGATTGTTTATTTATTTATATATGTCTTTATTAAATAAAACCTCAAATTTTCCGATGATACGTACTTGTTTCAGCTATTTTAAACTTTTTTCATCATCGACCGTTGAAAAGAGTATGTCAGCGGAAAATTTGAGGTTTTATTTAATAAAGAATACATTAAAAAACCATCGATTTGTCGAAAACATCGATAAACAGCGGTGTTCTCTCCCTACAACTTGTCAAAAGCCACCCCTAGAATTCCGGGCCCTATGAGTGTCCACTTTTGTATTTGACATGGCGTTAAAAAAGCTGCAAATATTGCATAGTTTAAAATATTGTGGAATAAAGTTGAACCAAAGTCCACCACATTTCTGCCTCTTGTATAAATCACATGTTTTGCCAAATATTTAAATAACAGCCAAAATATTTAAAACGAAGCCAAATGTAGAAATGCTTCCCGGATATATTGTATATTGGATTTAAATATAAGAATACTTTTAATTTTTTACATAATAATCATTGAGGTTTTTTGTGAGCTATATTGTTATTAAGCAGCCTTTAAACAATTATGAATTCTGTGATATATTAGCGTTATTTTAAGTTATTTTGTATGAGGAATGCGTTCCTGGCCTAGCTCCAGGTAATTCTAAATGTATTTTTTTTAAATAAAGTAATCTTAAAAATGTTTGTTTTTTCAATTAAGTAAGTACTGACTTAAGTGGAATAAAAAGCTTCTCTCCTTACTGGAAGTGGCGAAATTGGCATTAAAATATTCCACTTACGTCAGCCGTTTTAATTTTGTGGCCTATATGGAATTCCATACATTTTGATGTACGAAAATATTTTATCTGACCTAAGTGGCGGTTGACGTAAGTGGAATAAGTTGAAACCTCCGTCAAAAATTAAGTCGTGGTGAAAATCGCATCAATGTAAAGTCTGTTCCTATTCAGACCATATTCAGCCTGCCAATGACAATAACAAGTAGGTATACCTGTAGGCCTAGACAAGATGCAAACGCCGCTATCGTTTTTCTGTTCTATCGTCTTGAAATGTATGGGAACACACATTGACCACGTGGTTTATCTAAACGAATAGAATAAGTGCTAGCCAACATCCTATTTTCTATTCGTCTTGAATATATCGAAACGAATAGAAAAACGCTCAGAGCTGTCACAGTGACAATTCATACAAATGGCTAGCCAAGTGGCACTTTTGACGTGCATTCTGTTCTATATTCTACAGTACAATATAGAAAACTATTCGAACGCCGAAGACTTGAAGAAAAGCGCTCAAAATGCGCTTAAACAATTCAAAATGGCTGATTTCACTGACTGTAATTGTCTTTAGATAGAGGATGAAATAGTAATGAGAATAATAATGAATAATGTTACCTCTATAATGTACTAATGTATATTAAAAAGGTTGAATATATATTGCGTGCTCTTGCGCCCATTAAGGCGCAATATTCTCTCGGTGGGAAAGTCATTAGCCGCGTTTCTTCGGTGAAGGATCTCGGAGTCGTGTTCGACACACGCCTTACCTACCATGATCACATCAGAACTCTTGTTAGCAGTTGTTTTAAACGGTTAGGATTCGTACTTCGCAATGTTAGAGACTTTCATGACCTTGGAGCTATTAAAGTTTTATTTCACGCTCTTGTTCGTAGTAAACTGGAAGCATCGTCCATCATATGGAATCCACACGAGTCTACTTACGCCTTACTTCTCGAGAAGATACAGAAAGCCTTTCTTAGGTTTATGTATAAAAAGCCTATGGGTATTACCCATACTTATATCCTTCGAAGTTTTTACTCGGGACTCTTGGGTTTAATTCTCTTGAGGTAAGGCGTAACAACAAGTTACTGAAAACTATTTGTGGCATTTTGCGCAGTGAGTCCGATTGTCCCGAGCTAGTGGGGCGGGTTGTGAGGCTGTACGTGCTGCAAGTTCCCACTATATGTCTTCGCCCTAAGCCGCGGCCGCTGCTGGCGGTCCCGGCGGCGCGCACCGTGGCGCGTAAGAGTGCGCCGCTACTCCGCGCGCTGACGCTCCTTAACGCGCTCCTGGCATCGGCACCCGAATGCGACTTGTTTGATTGGAGATGGAATGCTGTGTGCCGAGAATGTTTGAGATTTTGTGAGAAGATGGATGATAGGCATTCGAGTGTACTGACCTAAGTTTATTTTTGTTTGTTATTCTGTTCTACATTTGCGACTTTTATGTATAGCATCGATCTGGTTTTCTCGGCGCAATGGAATACTGTAATGCCCTGTAAAATGTATTAAAAAATAAATAAATAAATAAAATAAATAAATAAATATTCATCATCATCATCGTATTATTATGCTGGGTGCGACAGAGACGAAAACCTCACTTATCAATCAAATCTATCAAACCTCACTACATTTTATTATTATTTATTTATTTTAATGGCGTCTACAAGTTATGCAGTTTTGCCAATGTCAAGTATATATAAGCAATTGTACGGTGAATCGTCGTTGTCGTCGGCGTCTTCCAGTCCCAGTCGGCACACCATTGAAGATGGCGGGCATCCACTTCAATGGCTTGGAGTGTTCTTGACCGCTTGCTCATTCAGAATCAACTTTTCACTGATATTTTATTTGATGCATATTCTTCGTCAGTGTTGGAGGTTACTTCACAAAGTGGCCCTGGATTTGCGAACCAAAATCAACGATAAAGTAATTTACAAAAAATGAAATAAATAGACAAATGTTTTCAAAATGACAGCTAGACAAGAACCCCACTACATTTTCAATGTCAGAAATAGTGTGAAAAAAATATCTTTATGAGAAGCCTCTGTCAGTGTAACGGTGTTTTCAGCGAATGTGCTTTTAATCAAAAAATACAATATTAAATAGAAAGTGTATAAATAAATAATATGACTAGGCTCAACCTTCAAAAGTACGCGAATATGGAGTTAAAATGGTAAATTGATTTGTTTATAAGAGTGACGGAACGAATAGGAACAGACGTTTTCTATAATATTAGTAAGCATTTTATTTTCTGCAGCACCACCAATATCCGGACTTCTATAGTACATTGTTGCAGAGGATAGAAAGTACGCGATTCTTGGACGAGTCATATAGAGGGCCGAAACGTAGTTGAGGCCCTCTAGTGTGCGAGTCCATAAATTGCACTTTCTACCGAGTCAGACATAGTGCTTTTCACAACTACTGAGAGGAAATAAAATAAAAATTCATATTCAAAACTCAAATTTTAATTCATGTTAATGTGACATCACCGCCAATTTTATCATAGATAACTTTTTTTTAATCTGGGCCCCTATTCTCGTGGCACTCGAGATTAATAAACTAACATGCGAGATGAAGATGTCAACTCCATATAAAATTGTATTTGTTTCGCCATATCTCACATGTAATTTCATCCTTATTAGCCGAAAATTGCTCAGAGGGTGTCGTGGTCAGTGCTTACTATGCTAATGTGTACTCTTTGTTAACGTATGGAATAATTTTCTGGGGAAACTCGATTGATATACAAACTACCTTTGTATTGCAAAAAAAGTGTTTAAGATCAATTTACCACATGCGCAATGATGTAACACTCAGAAATGTATTTAAAGACAAATGTTTTCTTACTTTGACTGGCATATATATTTACGAGTTATGTAACTTTATTAGAAATAATAGTGAATACTTTAGTACTCGCGGGTCACTGCGTGACAATGTGCGCTCTCAATATAAGTATAAATTATTATTACCACGAGTTAAAAATAAAACTTTCTATAATAGTACTTTTATAAGCGCGATCAGAGTGTATAATAATCTCCCCGATCAGATTAAATTATTGGATGGTCTTAATATATATATATGTTCTATAATATATTATTCTTATTCTTATCTGTACTGGTTCGAGATTAGGGGCCAAGTTTGAATTACATTTAAAAAAAAGCAGTGACATAGTTTTTAGTCTGTGTATCTTTTAGCAAAAATACACCTAACATTTTACGACACAAAATGGTGTGTTCTGATTGGTCGATTTCAAAATTTCATTTTAAGGAGCTATGACACAAAAATTGATTGATTGATTTTCATTGGCTCTTAAAGTTGGACAACAATGTTCTCGACCAATCAGCAAACACGCCGACAAAAACATTCTTAGTCTGTCCTTATAAGTGAAGTTTTGTGACCCCAAACAAGACCATCTATGGCCATATTTCCGAGCAGTGTTGTGAAAAGTAAATTTTGTACAAATTTACCGATAGATGGCGTTACTAATAACTTTATTCACGTGCGTAGCTTTTCCGACTACATGTTCAAGAAAATGCCAATAGATGTCGCTGTTAACGACGTTACTATTAATATGGCAATAGAAG
Organism: Acleris literana; assembly: GCA_946894065.1. Taxonomy (NCBI): domain Eukaryota; kingdom Metazoa; phylum Arthropoda; class Insecta; order Lepidoptera; family Tortricidae; genus Acleris; species Acleris literana. The sequence goes on from OX335694.1 coordinate 9,824,681, forward strand.
GATCTTATCTTATTTACTTAGAGGCCTTAGAGCCGTATTAATAATCTAATCTTAATTGAAATACGCGTCTAAAAGACGACAAAAGAAACATGCTTTCCCGATTTCATGTTCAAGAAAATGCTAATAGATGTCGCTGTTAACGCCGTTTCTATAAATTTGGCAATAGAAGGATCTTATCTTTTTTTACTTAGGGTCGTATTAATAAATTAATCTTAAGTAAAATGAACGTCTAAAAGACAAGTCAACAAAAAAGTATGTAATTTCCGAAATGTCCACGAGATTAGTTTCTTAACATGGCCAATAGAGGGTTCTAGGTTACGGTGTTTCAAATTCACAAAGACCCACACTACATACTTAGAAAACATCCATACAAATACAAAGTAAATATATATCTCAGGAACAAATATTGAATATAACTAGGCTACACGCGTCCGTCACCTAATATTAAATTAACTTTACATACATACATACATACATACATACATAAACTCACGCCTTCATTCCCAGAGTGGGTTAGGCAGAGCTACAGAATTACCAACAACTCTATAAACTTGTTGATAATTCTGTAACCACGTTTTGCTTTTTTTTGTATTTGTAGTTTTGGGTGCAGGGCGTGACACTTGACTCGAACAAAAATTAGCGCTTTAAATCTTAATATTTCATAAACGGATCCTTTAATCGAAAAATTGTTTTCACAAACCCGCAATGTTTTTGAAAGACCTATCCAACGACTCCACACACTAAGGGGTAGACGAGAAAAAAAAATACATCGACACGTTACGTATAGAGGAGGTACACTAAAAAAATTTTTTATAAGATTTTCGTTTACCACTTGGTTGGCGTGACTAATATGTATATTCATGCCAAATTACAGATTTCTAGTACTAAGAGTCTCTGAGCTAGGCTGCGGACGGACAGACGGACGGACGGACATGGCGAAACTACTAAACTAGTTTGACTACGGAACCCTACAAACCTTAAAAAATGTGTATTAAAATTTAGGCCAGTAAAAAGTCTTGTTGCATACAAAATAAATTTCATGACAAAATAATTATTTTCTTTTACGTTTTCCAATCATAAATCTCAATATAAATCTTAAATACGGAACCCTCGGTGCGCGAGTCTGACTCGCAAATAACCGGTTTTTTTCAGAGCTGATGTCTCTTAAATGGCCTGTTAGACCTAGCTAAAAACCATCCCGATTAGTCTAGCTTCTAAAACCGCGTCCACATCGGTCCGTCTAAACTCATAACACCCCCTTCTTGCCACGGGGGTAACGAATCATAATCTTCATCATCATCTCCTAGCCCTTACCCCAATCATCTGGGGTCAGCGCAGCATGATTTTTCCTTTCACACATCCCTATTAGCCGGCATCTCAGCGTTCACTCCCTTCTTTCTCATATCACTCTTCACACAAACCATCCATCTCTTTTTAGGTCTTCCTCTTTTTTATACCCCTCCACATTCACACTCAAAACTCTTCTCGTAACATGACTTTCATCCGTCATGACATGGCCATACCATGACAACCTATTTTTTTTACTGGCGCTATGTTACACCACACATCCATCTCATTCGCATTTCATCCCCATGCACTCTTTTTTTTCCTTCTCCTTTGCAGCCCAGCACTTTGATCCATGCAACTCATACAAACTACTACGCTAGTAGTCTTGTTACGCTCTTATAATTTTTTCCCTTAATCTTAAGGGGCATAGGGTCGCAAATTGTTCCCGTAAACTTTTTTCTAATTCTACTTATAAGACTTATTAAAATGGGTTAGCAGAAAAATTATTTTCTTATTGTCTCATACAGCAGAAACGCGTAAAATCTTCTTTAAACATGAAATATTTATAAGTCTAAAAAGCTAAGCGTGTGTTTCCCCGTAATGCCTTTGAGTCGAGAAATCTAAAAGCTCTATTTCCGGTGTCCAGCTGGCGATGGAAGCTCTTTGTTGTGCTTTTCCGTACTTGGTTTAAGATTACTATATTTAATTTACGGGAACATCTTAGGTTTCCGTTTTTTTTTAAACATATTTTCATTTTGTCCGAAAGCTATGTTATGTTACAATTATATTCTTCTTCTATCTTCTATATTTTATGAATATAAATAAAAATGAATCGCCGTAACGTATGTCAGTACTCGCATAATTTCCCAATGAATGCGCCAAATCGTATATTTTTTTTTTTTGTAGTGTTCGTTGTTGTCAGGAAAAGGTTTGTAAGAAAGAAAAAAAATGAAATATCCACCGGGAAAATCGGGAATTTACCTAGTACGGTTGAACGCTTAAGTAGCTCACTTTACGTTTAAGAACCTCAGCTACTAAATACACTAAATTCAAATAAATCTAACTTTAAGAAATAACATACTTATATAGCGAGATGGACGGACGATTTGGTCAAGTCCGCGGGGACCCGCTGGATGCAGGCCGCTTCCAACCGGGTGAGGTGGAAATCTTTGGGAGAGGCCTATGTTCAGCAGTGGACGACCTATGGCTGAAATGATGATAGAGAAATAAATAGTTATTTACATAGAAAACACCTAAGACTCAGAAACAAATACCTACCCGCGCTCATCACACAAAAATTTACCCTGACCTGGAATCGAACCCGGGACTGCTAGCTTCGTAGGCAGGTTTACTACCAACTAAGCTGACTGTCGTCTAACATATGTTATACATAACTACAACTAGAACTGAAATACGATACGACCACAGCGACATATAACTTAAATATTCCACATTAATCAGATCCTGTAGTTTAATTAAGCAAAACTACCGTCAGTACTGCGGCATTTACGTTATGTTAGTTCTGAGTAATATAATTACGACATAGAAGCAATATAGGCTAAAATACATCTCTTCCCGGATCCGGATTCCGGATCTCTGATTGTACAGCTATACACCCAGCCTCTAGCTCAGACATGTGGTCTGCCTTTCAGAGCCTTCGGCTGCAGCTCAACTGAGGCGGAGATGAGCGGAGTGGAGCGGAGCTGTGCCAATATTAACCAATAGAATCTAAACTAACGTGCGCAAGGAGCGCTGGACGTGACCGCATGCGCCTTCTAATTAATTTTGGCTCAGCTCCGCTCGTCTCCGCCTCATTGGAGCCGCAGCTTTCTACGCGGAAAAACAATGCTGCTTTTGACTTGTTGTCGTGTTGGTTGTAACTCTGCTGCCATTAGTCCATTACTTTCAAGCAAATAAGAGCTGTCGTAAAGCTGGGCATTCACGACCGCTCCAACAAGCCGAATAGAGCAGCGCCGCGCCAAAATCGATTGGCGAATGTCAAAACTGTAGCGTTTAAAAGTACTTGGCGCGGTCCATTGGATTTCCAAATGGACGGAAAGACAGGGCGACGCGCCACGAGCAATCCGAATGGATCGTGAATGTCAAAATTCAACGTTGGAACACGACTGATACGACCACCTAGAACGTAGAGAAACGGAAACTAAATGGTGCGGCGTGGCGCGCCCGTGAATGTGGCCAAAATATTACGCCCATCCAGTTGTATACTCTCCATCTGTCGCCGAGACAAACGGCGCGTCCGTGAATGCCCAGCTTAACGTTGACAATATGATAAAATGTCAAAGGCAATGTTTTATCTATCTATTTAAAGGGCCGGTTAGACGATTTTCACAGCAATTTGTGGCCGGCAACTATACGCATCTTATTCAACATGCGAAATAAGAGTAAGACAGCAATAGTTGCCAGCCACACATTGCCGTAAAAAGTTGTCCCTTTATCTAATACCTTTAAACGTCCAATTCTTGTATATTCAGATTATAAATATATATATAACTCCAACGATTATGATGAAATTTGAAACATAGGGGTTTATGAGGGCGATATATGAAGGAAAACGAAAAGCTTACATTATACATTTTATTTATTATTATTTATTATTTATTGATAATGGGTTAGGAGTCTGGACTAACTTGATATAATGAATGATATAGATTTAGTTTTACGGAGTACAATAGAGGCCGAGTGGATAAACGTGGATTAAACATCTGTCACCCTCTGAACAGTATGTTAGTGCGAGAGTGTCGGATGCTTAATCCACCGATATAAAGTCGACCATTATATGGGCCTTCTACACGGTCGGGTAGTTGTGCCAACTGAGAGGGACGCAGCTATCTGTAGGAACGAGACATATATATTACTATCTCATTCTCACAGATAGCTGTGTACCCCTCTGTTGGCACAACCACCCGACCGTTTAGAAGGCCTTTAATACGAACCCTGGTTGAACTCTTTTTGCTCGATAAGACGCTATAAATTGGAAGGGGTAACTTTAGTCACATTATGAAGTCCTAGTACCAAAGTTGTGTTAAAAATTTAAGACTACGTGAAGTAACACGGAAAAAACATGTCTAGTCACTTTTTAAAATGAGATTTTAAACTCCAAATGAGCTCACCGCTAGAGATAACTTTAATTTTTTCACTTTCAATAAAATCTGTACACGGAAATAACGTAAGAAAAGACATGGTTCCTAAGGTTCAAATCACGTTAGCTTAAAAAGTTACTAATGTGCTCTTTCCGTACCCTTGTCATAATGTTATGTAAGTATTCCACAAGTCCCGCAGTCGATATTGTATTGTATATCTGTCCCTTTTCTCCCTTCCAATTTCTGGCGAGAAAGAATCAAACAAAACATAGCGGGGTAGAAGCCGATTGGCTTAAATATCTACAGGCTGTGTTGAGAATTTACGAAATATACATTAACAGTGGAAAGCACACTAAGGGCCGAGTTCACCAACAACTAAACGGACGGTTAAGTCTTAATCAGCTGTTAATCAATACATTTGACACCCGTTAAACCGCTAATCATCCGTTTAATTGTTGGAAGCCCTGGCCCTAAAAGTTTTCTAAGCCCGATTTAGCATAAATCGGTATAAATTCAAAGTTGAACTCTACGTATCAGTCTAGTGAAGTAAGTAGCTAACTAAATTAAAAATATATTAATTCTTAATTTTGAAAACACGTCCTTTTCATCCTTTTTACTATAGTGAAATTCAGAAAAGTCATTTTTATAGATCGTAAATAGTACAGTTCGCATACTCTTTGCCATCGAATGTTTTTTTAATTTTCTAAAACGACAAAGCTCTATCGATTCGTCCTCCCTGGAAACAGGTCGTCCAAAACATACGAAATTCCTAACTTCGTTTGTATAGTGCGAAATATAGGAGCTAACTTCAAACCAATACCTGGGACCTAAAAAACCTTACAACCTGACGTTAGCCGCAAGCTCCCTCTCCCGTCGCAGCTTACGCAACACCAACACTTCCCGTAACCGCTGAAATAAAGCTTAAATCTAAACAGAATCGATATAGGTCCGAAATAGGTCACGTTGCCCTTCAGCCTTGAAGCTGACAACTATGAAGGGTCTAAACTAATTCCAAATCTATACATAACCCAGGTATTATAGACGTCAGAACAGGTGTTCGGGGCGAGCGCCGCGGCGGGTGTGCGCGCGATCGTTACGCGGGGCGGGGACGGCGCGGGGCGGGCGCGGCGCGGCGCCGGCGCGGCCCGAGCCCGCTCAGTCGGCCGCCAGCGACCGGTCGCGCCGCGCTCCGCCTCCACCACCCAGGCACCACCGTACTATTTTAAAACAGTCGAGACAACGCGCATGCGAAATATCGATCCGCCTTACTCCGAATGGTTCCCGTATCTAGGTTAACCGGCTAAAATTAAAGGTGCGTTCCGAATTCAAGGTTGTAACCGCCGGCGCAGCTCAGAAATAGCGCTATCGTGCACGGAAAATGGGAAAAAATGTGCTTAATGCACGGCGCCGTTAGGGGCGAGAGTCGCGTGGCCCGCACGCGGTAATGGCGGATGCCAATTATGTAATAGTAGTTGTTGTTTCGGGCTAGCGCGAGTGAGTGCCGCGCGCCCCCAGCACGGACCCGGCAGTAAGTACGTAGTGCCAGGATAAATATACCCCGAGCCCCCGTGCCACACTTTAGCCATGACGTTTGCCCTTCAAAAACATCCGCGGATACCTTAAAAGTTCGATTCGAGCGACATCAAGCTTTTTTTACACATGAACGGGAAACTGTGTCAAATTTATTTATATATCGTTTAAATTTGACAATGAAGGAAAAGCAGACTAAAATAAGTGGGCAACCTAGAACACGGCTCGCGCCGAATGCCGGCAATAGATGTCGCTACTGCTGCTATTGACTTTTCAGCCACTGAAAGAATATTATCTGTGCTACATACGTAACAGTTTACATAGCCAGGATCTTAACGTAACGTAAAATCGATAGGGATTATAATAGATCGACGAAATTATGCCGGTGACTTGCATGTTTCATATTAGCTTAGTCAGGGCGCGTTCAAACGTGACAGCAATTTAGACATATATTTCACTCACTCTTACATACAACTGTGTCTCTTTTTACTGATCTTACAGATTTGCTTATTACCTTTTTGTTCTATTCAACCTATAGCTTTAAACATAAGGCAAAAAGCGAGTCTGAAAGTTGATCAATATCCGCATACTGAAACACACTTTTGTTTCAGAACCTAACCTTACCTCAATCTCATATACAGCATGTTAAAGATTATATTCCTTAGTCTGCATTAAAAATCTTTATTTCAAATTATACTTTACAAACCTCAAGCTGATCCTAATACGCAATTATTGAACCTAGCTAAAAGCTTACTTGGTTAAACTACCACGTTTCGTTACTTATGTATTCCTAATCACGTAACTAACAAATTTAATAATGGGCAAAAAGCACCTTACTTTTTAAGTCACTAAAGTGCATTTTGCTCCTTATTAAAAATGTTAGTTACGTGGTTTAGCAGTATCACCAACGTTATGTAGTAAAGGATGTCCACAAATGACAGAGTTAACAAATAATGGAATATGTTTTCATGATCTACCTAAGAAAACAGCAATCGCATTTTTCTTACGGCTGTAATCAAATTCGTAGTGGTTAAAAATTAATTCATTCTCCAGTTGACTATGAACTCTCCCACCACTATATTATCCCACCTTGTTTTTTCCCATTTTTGTTTTCCAGGAATCGAACCTGGGACCACAGTAGTAGGCAAGGTCACTGCACTAACCAGGCTAACCGTTTCTATAAAATTAAGCTATTTATATTAATTGTTCCTCTTACTCCGAGGGTAAACTGAGGTAAACTAATCACCAAAGATATCCCGTGTCATATCAAACCCCTTACCTTTTACCCTGCTTAAAGGGAGATAATCCCTTTCTTAACCCATTTTACCCTTTCCATGTTGAGTGTGGGGTACAGTGATTTCTAAACTATAGTAATTTTTTACCATTAAATGTGTCGTTTTGTTAATATTATAGATTATTATAATAATTTAACTATAGTTGTGCAGACATAAAATTAAAAAAAATCTCTTGAATTGTGCTTTTATTGAAAAAGAAAGTGAATGGTAAAATGCTTATAAATTAAGTACTAAATCCTTTGTTTCATGATATAATTCAAGTATTTTTTTACTTATCCTCGTCCCGCCCAATGTACAAGCACATTGTTCAAAGTGATACGTACATGACCGCCCAGACTTAAGCCATAATTCTGGTAGACTTTTTCATTTAATACAAAAAAAAATACTCATGGGCAGTTTGGACATTAAAATGTTTTGGCTTAAACATTGGACACTGGGCGTTAAGCTGATCTCGCGTTTTTTTTCTTGGGCGGCATGTAAGCATTTCTTCAAAATATTATCCTAAAATTCATATTTTTATTATTTCCTTATGACTTGAAAAACCTTTTTTTTACATAGAGTATAAAAATCTCTCACACTCACACACACATACGCACACACAAACATAAACTACCGTAACAGACGTCACCGATTAAAATCGTAAATGAGAACAAAAAGGTTGTGTAAGAAACTCCCTCCAGGGGCCGGCAACCTAAGTAGGATGCGACCTCTGACATTTGCCGAGGGCAGGGGTCACCAACCGTGCAGGAAATAACAACTTTTACTCGTACATTTCTACTTGAACTATGCAAATTTATATAATTGTCAGCACGCACCTAGTTTTCACTTTTAATGTATATATTTAGTGATTCGGCCTTTGCGTTAAATGGTTAACGATCCCTGGTTTTATGAAAAAACAAGTACCTATCGTATATAGGTACTCTTATACTATTATAAATGCGATATACAACGTGTCCCAAAACTCAACGATAAGCCGGCACCAGAGGATGGAGCTGCTTATGATTAGTCGAGAAAAAATAAAAAAGATAAAAGAAATTTATTTAGTAAGTAGGCCGCTCGGGCACTTTTACACGTCAAGATACTACCAATACCAATACCAATAAGGAAAAGATATATTTTTTTCCTTATTTTTTCTCGACTAATCATAAGCAGCTCCATCCTCTGGTGCCGGCTTATCGTTGAGTTTTGGGACACGTGGTATATCGCGATTATAGGCTACTTTTTATCCCGTAAAATTGGAGAGTTCCCGAAGGAATAGCGATAAACGACGTACGCGGACGGAGTCGTGGGCTACAGCTAGTATTTTTAAAAACATAAAAACACCGAGCACGGCACCACTTATAAATAAAAAAATAAAACAATGTCATAAAAATAAAATCATGCTTTACTTAAACAAAATGTCGTAGCGGTGCGGTCTACGCTACTACGAGCGTAGACCTTCGTAGCAGGAAGCCGCGTGCTTCGATGAACATTTTAAGCCTGTATCATTTTAATTTCTTCAATTCTCGTATTTATTTTTCTTATTAGGTATAATGTTATTTAAGTTTAATAATACTATATATTACTTGTTAAAAATACTAGGGTGGTGTCAAGAATTAAAAAAAAAACACTGGCAATATAACAAAAAAAAACAAGTACATAGGCGAACTTATCCTTTTAAGGCACTATAGGCTTTTGTGTTAAAGACAATAAGGGTGACGGAACCAATGATGGACACTTTTAGGTGACAGGCACCAGCAATGGACACTTCACTCTTAATTCAAATGTCATACGGTCCTAAATTGATTGTTGCAAAACAGATGAATAACCCTTATCTTCTGCAAAATAAGAATCAGGTGTCGATTATTGGTGCCTTGTCCATTACTGGTTCCATAACTCTATGTGACAAGAGAGATGGAAATGATTTCTCGATAGTACCTGTGTTAGGGTTACCTACCATAAGGTCTAATCTCAGATGGCAACTGTTTTGTTCGTCCGAATTTTCATAAGCTAGAAAATCTATTTTTTACCCGACTGCCGAAGGAGCCTTTTTTCACAGCCTATATATGTATGTTTGTTCCTTTGTGGCACTATAAAAAGTAAACCCGTTGTCCGATTTTGATGATTCTTATGTCAATCGATTTATCCTAATCTGGTAAGTGTCACTGAACATAATTATGATAGTAATCAAAATTCAATATGGCGGCAACCAGACGCCATATTGTGCAAATTCAAAAACAAAAAAGTCGACCACGTATGACAAGTGGGGTATCATTGAATAGGGATTTAAAAATCATCTTTAGGTTTCTTTCATCATTTTTCATTTTGAATGATCATTTAGGATTTATAACAATTTAAAGTTGGTTAGCAACAGTCGGGTTTTGAAAGCTTGCTTTTTGTAAAATTTAAACCGTTTAACTTTCCTGGATCGTTTTAAAACACACCTAACCTAACCTACTTAGGTTCTGCAGGTATATATCGTACATTTTGAAACTTTAATGGCTTTTGTAAAAAATTATCATGCTGATACTCAACCCTAGGGTGAAGTCACTAGTGTTGGACACTTTAAGCTGACAGGTACCAAAAATGGACACTTAAGAAGATTATGAAGCTAAAAAAATCCATAAAAATGCGCTAACGTTTCTCTTATTACACTAGTCCGATTTTTACGATTTTTTAAATATGTTGTAGATTTTATGAAAAACGAACTCTACGTTTTCTTGTCCAAGAAAATAGTTTTTTATAACAAGTAAGTACAACATATTCAAAAATCGTGGAAATCGAACTTAATTTCGGGGATAAGAAATGTTATCATCCAGAGCAATTTTTTTTTATTTCTTTGCTGCATAATTTAAGTATTGGTTCACAATCCCCTTACTTTTAATTAAAATATCTAACGGTCATTAATTGATTCTTACAAAAAAAATGAATAACTACAGAACAGGTTAGGGTGGGTTTGTTTTACAGTAATCCAGAAAAGGTAAACGATTTCAAATAAAAACCTACTTATGAAAATTCGGACAATCTAAAATGTTGCTAACTGAAATTCAACCTTATGGTAAGTAACCCTTACGTAGCTAGTTGAATCGAGAAATCATTTCTCTCTTTACATATTCGTCTTTATCTCATAGCGCATGCGCAGAAACGCAATAAACAATGAAATTACCCTATGACGTCACACTGGCATAGTTTCCCCATAAAATTATCGTTAAACGGATTTAAAAACCCATCACAGACTATCAAAGCTTAGTCATTTTGCTATTTATTGGAACAAACGTGTATTGATCGAGCAGCGGCTCTATTCTACACGGCAAAACCGTATTGCTTTTGACATTTTTATTGTTCTTAACTCGGCCGCCATTACTGTCAAGTAAATAAGAGCTATCAAATTTAAATTCAAAATCAAAATCCGTGAAGTGAAAAAAGTTTTTATCTTTACTACTCTATCTCTAAAAAACCGGGCAAGAGCATGTCTGACCATGCTCAGTGTAGGGTTCCGAAGCCGTTAATACACAAAAACTATCTCAAAAAACCACAAGTATGAAGTAATTCTCTGTTTAAAGTTATTTGGTGCTGTCTTAGGTCATTTTAGTAGGTATAAACACTTTAGTCGCCGTATCTCAGGAACCAATCAAGTCTACTTAGTCGTCATAGTTTTCCTTTAAAATTCGTTATATGTGTGTTCATTTAAGATATTTTTCAGATTTTTAGTATTTGTAGTTTTGGCAGTAGAGGGGGGGACATTTAACTCTAAAAAAAAATGCGTTTTAAAGCTTAATATTTCATAAACGGATCCCTGAATCGAAAAATTGTTTTCGCAAACCCACAATATTTTTGAAATACCTATCCAACGATACCACACACTATGGGGTAGCCAAATAAAAAAAATACATCCCCAGGTTACGGTGTAGAGGTAAAATAAAAAAAATTTTTTTTTCAAGATTTAATTTTACCACTGTTGGCGTGAGTAATATGTATATTCATGCCAAATTACAGCTTTCTAGTACTAAGAGTCCCTGAGCTAGGCTGCGGACGGACGGACGGACGGACATGGCGAAACTATAAGGGTTCCTAGTTTGACTACGGAACCTTAAAAATGACGGGAAAGTGCATAAAATAGTAATATAAACCCGATCATTTAAATAATCGTTTAAAACGTCCGCTTACTCCATCGATCAATCTTGCGCTTCGTAAAAAAGCACAAATACCCGCGCTCAGTCAACAGATGGCGTACGCTGTCAAGTTTATTTATTTATCCCAAATAAACCGTTTTAACGCGTTTCCCTCACATTGTAATGCGTAATAAAAATTACATTTATTCCGGGATTTCGGTCAAGAGGTGAATTTTTAAGACAAAGCGTTTGATGGGCAGTAAATTCGGATGGAAGTTTTTAGTAGCTTTTAAATAGGTTTTTAAAAATTATGGCAACGGCATCCGGGTCTTTAGGAACTCCTGGGCGCGGCACCTGAAATGATAAAGTTAGAATACGACAAAATAGCAGGAGAAAAATACATTGGATCTTTTTTTGATATTTTTGAAGAGAAAAAAATGATGATCCAGATTATGATCTTGATTTTTTACAAATATTTGCTCTTACCAAGAATTGAACCCGGAACCTTCGAAGGCAGGGCACCAACCTAGCCATATCGTAAACTTATCGTTATTTTTTCTAGGAAAATGTACAGTAAAAACCATTATTGATTTTCTGAGCACATGCATCTGCAAATTATGCATTTTGTGTTCTAAGATCGAGAACGTAGTGCAAATAGACTTTGAAAGCTTAATTTAATTCTTCAGTAAGTTATAAAAAACCGTCCAAGCGCGAGTCACACTCGTACCGGGTTCCGTACCATTCTTGTATGGCCGCCTTTCCTTTTGTTTTAGTTTATTTTTATTATGTTGCGATGTATTGCTCACTTGTACTCACTTTTTGAAAATGATATGTGTTAATCTATTATGGTTTAATAGATATAACGATTAAAGTCGAGCAAAAAATGACAAAATTATCACGCTTTTTGTGTTTAATTTTTAATTCGATTTTTATTGTTTGTTGTTATAGTAGCAATTGAAATACACACTCTGTAAAAATCGTCTCTGACTTAATAACCATACGTTCATACGATACAACCCGCTGACAGACAGACAGACAGACGGACTGACATATAGCTTATGTAGTAATAGGTTCCCATTGGCATCCTTTTCGTACGAAACTCTAATAGTAGTTTACGTGACGGTTGCCTAATGCTAATTACGCAGAGTCTCGTACAATACTTTATCTACACACATATTATAAGTACTCTAAGATGGGTTCAGAAGCCGAAAGGCAAATGACCAGCATTACCTGTGGTAGTAGGTGACAGCGATGACAGCTGTAACGTAAGTTTGAAATTACGTTATCGAATATTGTAAGGTAATGAGATCCAAATTTGGAACATCTTCCAAATTAACAGCTGTCATCGCTGTCACCTACTACCACAGGTAATGCTGGTCATTGTGTACGGGTTTTGAACGCATAATAGAGGACTTATGATATGAGTGTAGATAAAAAGTTTTAGTAATCTGACATAGAATTTCCCCTAACGACCTTTAACAAATGACTCCATTGATTATCAACCTCCATAACCAAGTACCCCACTCAAAACCCCGCTAAACTCTTTTATCTCCGTAATTACAGCAAAATCCAATCAAAAACCTAATTTAACTCCACCAACCTTATCACGAAATAAAGCTCAACATATTAATCTCTATCTTTTAAATGTCAGCACCTTTGACATTTCTCCGATAGATGGCAGTGACGGCATTCGAAGTGTTAGCCAGTTTGTGTAGAGCCGCGTGCGAGGAGGGATGTTCCCGTTTCTCTGTAGTTTTGATTGAGTGGTTAACAGGGCGCGGGTCTTGGTAAACTGGCTGTGTGCACAATACAATGTCGTACAATAGGTGTATCGTAGTTGTTACATCTAGTTTTGTTTCCTGTGTTATTTGTTTCTTCGAATGGAATGGGATCATTGAGTTAGCTTTATAAGTTGATATCTTATAATACATACCTATCTAACTTACAGTTGGGTCGTTCTAAGAGGGCCGATTTGACAGCTGTCAACGCAGTATAAAATATAACCTCAAACATATCTTGACAGAAGCGCGTGGAACTAACCCCATGTGCTTCTGTTTAGTCCATTTGAGAAAATTCTCTTTTACCGAACAATTGCCCTCGCGTGTGATATCCATGGACTTGTTTCTCTAATAAGTTCATGGGAGCGTCTATAAATAACTCGACATTGGCGAAATACACCTTAACAGGAGTGAAAGCCATTAATTAAGAATATAAAACAAAACCTCAAACATATTTTGTACTGAGTTGACAGCTGTCAAATCGGCCCTCTTAGAACGACCAAACTATAATTTAACTTTTATTATTTACTTTACATAATCAAGCAACGTATATATAATTAATGCGAAAGTTTGTGTTTGTGTTTGTTTGTTACTCTTTCACGCTGCAACGGCTCGACAGATTTGAATGAAATTTGGAATGGGGATAGCTTATACCGTGGATTAACACATAGGCTACTTTCATCTCGAAATTTTTTAAAGTCCCCGAAGGAATAGCGATAAATGACTTCTACGCGGACGAAGTCGCGGGCAGAAGCTAGTTAAATAATAAAAGTGGTGGTAGTGGTGCCTTTGTGCTGGGCCCATTCGAGTTGCTACCACCTTTCGCACTTTAACCCCCACAGTGATAGTTCGACGGAACCAGTAATGGACAAGGCACCAATAATGGACACTTGATTCTTATTTTACAGAAGATAAGGGTTATTCATTTATCTACACTCATATCATAAGTCCTCTATGCGTTCAAAACCCGTAGGCAGTACCTGTGGTAGTAGGTGCCAGCGATGACAGCTGTTAATTTTGGAAGATGTTCCAAATTTGGATCTCATTACCTTACAATATTCGATAACGTAATGACATTACGTTACAGCTGTCATCGCTGTCACTTACTACCACAGGTAAGGTAATGTTGGTCATTTGCCTTTCGGCTTCTGAACCCATCTTAGAGTACTTATAATTTGTGTGTACATAAAGTATTGTACGAGACTCTGCGTAATTAGCATTACGCAACCGGCACGTAAACTACTATTGTTTTGCAACAATCAATGTAGGACCGTATGCCATTTAAATAAAGAGTGAAGTGTCCATTACTGGTGCCTGTCAGCTAAAAGTATCCAACACCCTACTCATTACGAAAAATATGTTCGAATAGTGACATTTATTTAAGGGTAAAACCATATTGCATGTTATGGTATCGTTTTTAATTCGGCCGCTATTACTGTCAAGTAAATAAGAGCTATTATAACGTTGAAAATGCATCTTGTCTGGGGCCATTTGTCTAGGACCGTAGGTGTTCTGTGTGCTCGTTTGTCTTTTCATACAGTAAAGCTAATGTTTGTATTTCTAAACAATCCGTTTCTGTTACAATCCGGTACAATCAGTCTTTTAAAATGATAAATAAATACGATTTTAATACAAGTATATATAGGGTGGGAAAAACGGACGCCACATGGACGGCAACTACCTTAAATATATGAAATAGCAAGTTCTACGCAAAGGAGACTAAATATTATTTAAAAAAAATATACATTATTGAATTTTGAAAAAAAATCCTCTTCCTTAACCTTTTGAACGCCATACGTCGAATAAAAAATGTGCCACCCACACGCCAAACATGTTTGCTATGCTATGCAAATTACACCTTATTGCTACCAAACAAAGTCTCTTTTAATCTTGAACTCTTGTCGGCTGTAGCCGACGTGGCGTCAGTGGCACGACTTTTAGTTGACGGCCATAGCCGACCGTGGCGTTGAAAAGGTTAACCGGTAATCAAACCGGTCGAATATGACAAAATAATTCTTACAATTATTAAATTCGTCTGCCTTCCCCGGGAAAGGAACTGGTCGAATATGACAAAATAATAAAGTCGTGTTTTATGATACTAATCGAAAGGGTTATTGATAGTGATCATTTATGTCTATAAGACTTACACCTTTAAATTAAATAAAGACCGTACAAAAACCCTTCTTTATTATTTTTTCATATTCGACGAGTTCCTTTCCCAGCAAAGGCAGACGAATTTAATAAATGTAGGTTTTTTTTTACAAAAATAAAAGTAAATCTCCTTTGCGTAGAATTTGCTATTTCTAATATTTAAGGTAGTTGCCGAGCATGTGGCGTTCGTGTTTTCCACCCTGTATATGCTTTTTAAACTTAACTTGTAATTTCCTTTCATTAAAATCACGTTAAAAGCGTAATTTTAACAAAATAACATGCATAAATGTCTTATTCCAACATGGTAATTAACAGACCGGATGTCCGTCCGTTTGAAGTTTTAATTGCTAATAACACGAATCATTGAATAAACAAATAATTTACTGATAGAGGTCAATGCCTCTCGCCCTTTAAATATAAACTTTTCTATTTAATTTAATTTAATTCTATGGCAGTTTATAAGTCGCTTATAATACAGTGTGCCTCGGACTGACTGATTTTACTCGCTAAACTGAACTACTTTTGTTCTGCTACATTAAAAAAAATACTTACGTTTTAAATAACTATTTGATATTAAAGTCTAAAATCAGTGTATTATAAAATGGCCATATAATCTATCTCATCTCATGGTACGGGGGCGACATTTCCTTGGTAAGAGGGCTAAAGGAAAATGGAGAATTGGATCGCGTACATTTAGATTACATTTAAATTGTATGAGAAAAATAAAATGTAAGTTGGACATATTTTTAACAACTTAGAGAACACAAGTTCAGTTTCAGGAGTAGAAACGATCCATGCATTTAAAGCCTCAAGCTCAGAGGCGCCCTGTATATACAAAAAGATATTCCAATAATTATAAAACTATATCCAATGTCTTCGCTCAGAAGGCTGCGTTCTTACTAGGCAAGAGCAGGTCTTCAGGGTCACCATTATTCTTTTCTATTTGTTAATTATTTAGATTTTTATTATAAAAAACCGGCCAAGTGCGAGTCGGGCTTGCACACGAAGGGTTTCGTACCATTCTTGTATGGGGACCACACTTTTTACACGAGTACCCAAAACAAGGAATGTAATGTTTTCAGGGTTCATGTTTGTGATTTTTTATTCCATGATAACTTCTAAACGCGTGAGCCGATTTAGATGAGTGAGGTATCGTTAGAATCCTTACGTCATCCCGGGTGACATAGGATACACAAAACTGTTAAAATTGAAATAACAACAATGGCAAAATGACAATTATTAACATAGGTATATCGACGACAATATAAAAAATGTAGTTGGGGTTTTAAAGCTGGCTTTTAATTTATTTAAAATTATATTTTGTTGTTACCATACCTATTATTTAATCCAAACAACTTTCAACAAATGTATCGTTACGTAATTTTCATTTCGCTGAAAAGCATTTCTCTCCGCATGAGTTAACTTTTTGGGTACAAGTGTAACCTAACCTAACCTCGGTAGTTAATGTTTATATCCTTAAAATATGATGGTTTCATTAAAATGTAATTCAAAATGATACAATTGATGAAGCGAAATTCGATAAAATGATAAAATCAGTGAAATAAAATACAAAACGTAAATTTGAAAAAAGTAGCGCAAGAAATCAGTGAGTCAACATAACTCTTTAGGTACTATAAGCCCAATGAAACTGTGAACCATCATATAACTGTATCACAGTGACCTTATGATTGAAGTCGTGTCAAATAGATTTTATAATGTCACTGTGACACCGTTCTATGATGGGTAGGGTTCGATTGGGCTGATGGTACATGTCGTATTTACCCGTCCTTTACTAGATATATATGTATATATATATATATATATATATATATACAGTGTGTTACCAGCACCCTGGTTTTTTTTAAAGGAGGTTAAAATAACGTATATCTGTAACGTAACCATGACATTAATTTAATTAATTTTCAGGCTTTGTTAACTTTCTAACAAAATTTTAATTGCCAGCAATGTAAGCACAGCATTTTGACAAGTGTAAATGACGGTCGCCGGATACTTCGATTATTATGATTTGCCCCCGTACCACGACATGCCTCGTACTAAGCAACAGCGATACTGATAACGATGAACACGCAGCACATGCACTACATTAAAAATGGACAGTATCTAAGAAAATTAATTGTGAAGTTTTTATTTTAAATTGATAATACTTGCAAACAATTGCTAAAGCAACAGTTTTAATAATTGCCCGCGTAACACACTGTATATATATATATATGTACAATTGTGTTGATAAATATCAAACTCCAATATGTCCTTGAAATTTGGTATATGAATTTGAAACTTAATTTGTTCTGATTAGGTTTTAAATTCGTATACCAAATTTCAAGTACATATTGGAGTTTGATATTTATCGACTCAATTATGACTAATGTTGGCTACATAATTCGCCCGGCCATTACAACGCCATTTAAACCTGATTTATTTCCACACTTTTACTGTTTCAGCATATTTCTTTCAATAACAAAAAGTCGTAAATCATGCATGTATGAATGACGCTGAAATACGAGAGAAAATATAAAAGAACATTAGGCCTGGCCAAGATGAAAACGATGTTAACGTTCAACTGTTTTCTATCGACTGGAAATGTATTGAGTTGACAAAAGCTGTCGCCGTGAACTGTCATTAGTTTACGTCCACCCTAACCCTAGTTTAAGTGAAACGCAAACCCATTATTGATTAAAAATAGGCCCCCAGGGGTTTCTGTTAATGAGTTTGAGTTACCTTATACTTTTTTTACTGCTTATTACCATATTATTATACTATTACTATACTGTATATCCAAAAACTTTTGCCAGTGATTTTGTCTACCTACAATGTCATTTATTGTTTGCCCCTATCACATCGTATCAAATCTGTCTATCGGTGAAGAATATTGTCCATCACTATACGTAGAGATTTTCCTAGCACGAAAGACGTGTTGTTAGTGCTTGACATAATAAAAACATCGACAATCCTGTTATCGATAAGTGTACATTTCAATGTCATAGACTGATTCTCACTGAAGTATGTAAAATATTAATAAATTGATAGTTTTGTTATTATTCTTTTATTTTATAACGCACCACGTTGTTATATGAATCATATGACATAATTATGATTGTATTTTTTCCTTGATGATATGATTTCGCTATGTTCTTATAAGGTAGGTACTTCAATGAGTTTTAGGACATTGTGTGTTTTTTTTTTAATAACTATATAATGATATGATGCACGAGTTTTTCCTCTATTACGTTGAAGTCGTGGTTATCGATAAAAGGTTTGTCGATATTATAATTATGTCAAGCACTAACCACATGGTGTTTCTGCTAGAAAAATATCTAGGTATACATCACTTTCTTTATTTTTGCTCCACATCAAAATTTCACTTTTGTTATTTTTAATTCTAAGTTATAAACACGGTGCAAATTGCTTCGTTATCAACTTAATGTTTAGCATACTTATTATCTATTTAACAACGCAAAATGACCGAAAAGTTGTGGTATTTTAATTATTTAACTGACCATTATTGTTAAGAAAAGCTTAATAATGAATGAATGAATTTATTAATGAATTATTGAATGAATAAATGAATGAATGAATGAATGAATGATATTAATTTTCCAAAGTAAGTCACATTATACATGTCAAAAGTATAAGAAATTACATTGGAATCGAGAAAAATATACACAAATTTTAATATAATCAAAAATATAAATAATAAGTCAAGATTACAATAACAATATAGAACTAAGGAGTTATCACCGTTAACGATCGTCTTAAAACTAGCATGCTACCAAATTAGCATATATTTTTAATAAAAAAAAAATAAGTCAAAACATCAGAAATAATAAAATCAACAACACATTAAATCAAATGCCAAAGAAACGTTCCCAGAAAAAATCACTATGCGTGTACCATTAGGTACACTAGAAAAAAAAAACGCAGATATGGACACAAATCATTTTCATATTTCAGCGTTAAATTCGATAAATAATAAATACTTTCCGTAGCGTGTGGCAATAATTAAAGTGAAATTTTAAACAAATAAACAAAGGTCAATAATGTTAAGTAATCTTGAACTTAGCTCAGTAGCTAATTTAAAAAAGATCGAGGCATTTAAGTTAAAATTAAGATAGCTTATAGCCCCGGGGAGAACCGTCGGTAACTCTACCTGATCGAACACCAACAAACCAGTCACCTATGCATTAAAATACTTATTGATAAAGGTGATCTACCTAGTTGGAACCTGGCAGGTTATAACGAACTTAAAAAAATGAGGTATCATAACATCATTGCACCTTATTCATGAATAGGAGTTCTTCGTTTTTATATCCAATTTTTATTTTTGTATAACAAAATCGTCAATATATACAATATCTACTACGCAAACACCTTAAAATTCCTTGTTTTCACGGAAAGCTATATTATACTGGTTCTATTTCATATCAAACTAGCGACCCGCCCTCGCTTCGCTTCGGTTTATGTGAGTTTTCTGTAACACCCGTACATAAACCAGAATATATTACACATATAAACCTTTCTCTTGAATCACTCTATCTATTGCTGAAAACCGCATTAAAATCCGTTGAGTAGTTTAAAAGATCTAAGCGAACAGACAGCGGGAGCGACTTCATTTTATACTATGTAAACATAAAGATAAAGAAGATGTACATTTCTATTACTAAGAGTTGATGAGGTTAGAATGTAAATATGCGCAATATCAATAAATAAAGTCTTTTATCTAAAAAATACTTTCGGAGTAATGAAATTTCGATCAATTCGACTTTATGACTATTCTGTGTAGTGTAGGTACTCATACAATACAATCCTCGATCGGGTAGGGTTACCGAAGGCGGTCTCTCGGTGTATAACTCGACTGTATCTCGTCTAGGCGTTATTGCATGGCTTTCCTAAGCTTATTCACGATCTACCCACGCCCATACGAGTATAAAGCTCAAAAGCTCAGTTATTAAAGCTCTATGCATTTTATTCCATACGATTGAAGCTCAAGAAGTTGCAGATTATATTAAACTAGCGACCCGCCCTCGGTTTGGTTAACCTCAGTTTTCTGTTACACCCGTACATAATATAAAATATATCTTCTAAATGGGAGCCCTTTGTTTCCCATAATTTTATTTGTCATAATGTAATTGTTGACATAATTTTTGATAGTCGTAATTTTTTATATCGCTGAAACTGTAAACTTTTCAGAAGTTCTGAAATATCTAACGTGTAGACAAGACTAGGTTAGGTTAGGTTTGATTTATAAAAATCCTGAAAAAGTAAGTTTCTTTAAGAAAACACGTTATGACTTGCGATGATTATGACCTAAAGCACATTATGACTAAAAATAATTATGTCAGTCAATTTAGACCCCTTCTAAATATATAAAAGAAGAAACTAAGTGAAATATCAACGCACAACGAGATGAGTTTCGGACAATTAAATACTAATGGTAAATTTTTACTATTGGTATTTAAAATCAGGGTTAAAATAAACTGCGATTACCTTATTATTACTTAATGTAATTTACTTTTATGAATTGTGTTTGTTTTTTTATGTTTGAAAAAATGACCTTCTGCTGGAGTTTCTTGCGGCGCTTCTTCTCCGCAATGATGGTCTTGTCCGAAGCGCTGGTAGATTCACTCTATATTACCGACGTGTAAAAAAGCCCTCATGTGGCCTATTTGCTGTTTTTTTTTTGTTGTCAAAGTGCTCTTTCGTTATCTGTAGAAATATGTGAGACCCGTTTTTATTTATATTTGTATTTTTTATGGCATAGGCAAACGAGCACACAGAAACAGTAAAAGGCAGACGTAAATACCAAAATAATTGACCTAAAGGTTATATTGACTCTCTGATTTCATATGCAGTAGCCTTTGGTAATTTTATACGAATTAATGGCAATGAGAAAACATCCTGATCCAAATACATTGGTTCCCCTATGGAATCCCTAATCTTCATTTGTCCTAATGCATCGTTTGTCCGAATTTTCATTTATCCTAAATCCATTTCCGCTAATATTTTAAACCTTTTAAGTGTTGTTATAATATAACCCTAACCTAATCGAACCGGAGATATAATTGGAACACTTAAAAAGTTGCCTGACTCATCTGAAATCAGTTTAGGGCATATGAAAATTCGGACGAACGATGTTTTAGGACAAACGTTGTTAGGGATTCCGAGGGACACCCAAATACATTTGCAGATCTAGACAGCAATCTGAACACTGCGGTGCGGTCCTAAGATTGAAAACGCGTTGCCAACCCTGAGGACTAAGATGGAATGCCTCTGTGTTAGCTATTTCACCGGTTGTCTTATCACACCGGAACACAAGGCGAACACTGCTACTTGGCGGTACTTAGGTACAGTTGAGTTTATAAATAGACTTTAGTACCTTGTCTATTGAATGACATGTTTAAACTGCCATATATGAATTGTCGGGTACACTATATAATTCCGTAGAGCCATAATTCCGAATTGATCAAAATTCCGAATTTTCATAATTCCGAACGCAATTATTTTATAGTAGACTTAACTTTTTGCTATCGCTTATAAATCAAACCTAACCTAACCTACGTATGACAATTAAATTATGCATTTAATCTAAAATAGCTTCAGCGTAACATAGATTTCGGACAAATAAAAATTCGGACAAATGAATATTCGGAAAAAAAGTAATTCGAAATTATAAGGTGCAGTGGTTTTATGAATTATCACAACGATTAAAATGACAAGGTAATAAAGTGTATATTTATGAACTAGACTGAAAAATGAAAAATAGTCAACACATGAAAAATTTCCATTCCGGGTCCATTTTATATAGAGATTAAGAAGGCTGGCATTGACGCGTTAAAGGTTACACCGGTCACAGACCCGCCCCCCTTCATGGTTAATTCAGGGATGAAGTCCAACGTTCACGCAAATGGAATTTTTGCAGGAGTTAATAAAATTAATTGAGTTTGACTTGAATATAAAGTGTAAGACGGTCTGAAATTGCAACGAGATTTTCAGACTACCGTTCTAAGTACGTTTCTTAAGCAAGTTTTATAAACAGACTAGCGACCCGCCCTCGCTTCGCTTCGGTTTATATGAGTTTTCTGCAACTTGTAGTACTGTTAGGCGATGGGCTTGCAACCTGTCACTAATACACTAAACATCTTAGCCTAGGTGCACAATTCATAATATGGTTATAGGCAGAGATGGGCATTATTCGAATAATTATTTATTCGAATAAGGTGATGGAACCATTAATGGACAAGGCACCAATAATGAACACTTGATTCTTATTTTAAAGAAGATAAGGGTTATTTTTTTTGTTTTGCAACAAATGAATAACAATCAATTTTGGTCCGTATACAATTTGAATTAAGAGTGAAGTGTCCATTACTGGTGCCTGTCAGCTAAAAGTGTCCATCATTGGTGCCGTCACCCTAATCATTCGAATAAAAAATATTTCGTAATATTTTTATTCGCGAATAGTTTATCCACAAATGAATCATTCGACTACTTTTCGAATAACGAATAATTTATTAATTTATTAGAGAAAAATGGAGCAGGTATAATAAGTAGTACATAATAATTATTCGTGGCAATTCATTCAACGAATAAATTATTGGACGAATAATTTATTCGAATAAGAATAGGTAATCATTCGAGAATTTTATTCGTTATTCGCGAATAATTTGGATATTCTCATTCGTTATTCGTCATTCGAATAAATTTTGCCCATCTCTGGTTACAGAATTATCAACAAGTTTTTAGAGTTGTTGGTAATTCTGTAGCTCTGCCTACCCCACTCTGGGAATGAAGACATGAGTTTATGTATACATATGTAATATATATAATATATGTAATATACATAAATTATATAGGTATTACATAGGTTAGGTTAGGTATGGTAGGTATACCTGTGACAGCAAAAAAAAAATCGTGCGCCGAGAAATGTCTTTTGGTGTAATGAAAATTCTGCGTAACGATACGTTCGTCGAAAGATTAAGGGGTGACTAGGGACACAACCTAAAATGAAGCATATGTTACTAATTATAAGACTGAAATTATTTCCAATAGACGTAACGTTATTGTCCATTTAATACTTGTTCTTATTTGTAGCAAGTTTTTTTTTTTTATGTATTTTTGTATCTGCAATCAGCTATTCAGCTTTAATCAGATGTTCTGGAGGTATTCATGCAAGTTATGACTTATTTTACGTTACTCACCCCGTTTTACGGTACCCTGTCCTCTGATATATCAAAGTTAACAGTTATAATGCAATAATATTTAAATAAAAACTAACTATTCAATTTCTTTCGGTGTGCTTCTCAATAGTATCCCCTGTGCCAGTAAATATTGCCAAGTAAAAGTGGCCCTTCTTACTTTCTGAATAAACATCTTTTTCAAGATAACCGGTGAAAGTACTAGCATAGAGGCAATCCATCTTAGGGTCGTAATAAACTCATCTTGTCTGAGATCCCCGTCACAAGATATGTCCAAAGAACCATCAACCCGTAGAAAGCTGTCAGTTTTGACGCATCTTGAGACGACCATTACACTGCCCTCTTATGGGAAAAGGCACATCTGCTACGTGAATTGTATAGCACTTTCAACCTTATTATGACCCTTGAGAGTTTAATATGCCTTTTCTCCGTACGAGGGTGTAATGCCCGTCGAGATCATTTTATTAATACGGCCCTTCGTTGTTGTTTGATCAGTACTTAAACTAACTAATTGTTAAAAATCGTGACTAATGGTTAAATCTGAAGGAAATGTGTCAAATTTTCCATTCTATTTTTGAATTTTAACAATTAGTTGAATTAACTGCTGATCAAACAACAGGCCAGTCCAAAGTACGAGTATCATCTCTTAATCAGTCTTTAGGATTGGCATCAGATAGGAATATTAGAATTGCAGTTTTGAGATTGTAGTCCAGAGAATAAAAAAAATCTATGGGTCTCAGATCTCATTTACCATCAGGAGGGTTGTGTGCTCGTTTACCTACAAAAAAAATGTACTTATCTTCATCATTAAATAAATAAATAAATAAAAAAAAAACAGGGGACAATCTCACACAAATTGACCTAGTCCCAAACTAAACTCTAGGCTTGTACTATGGGTACTAGACAACGATATAAATACTTTTATAGAGAAATATATACTTAAATACATAGAAAACATCCATGACTCCGCAACAAATATTCGCGCTCATCACACAAATATTTGCCCTTACCGGGATTTGAACCCAGGACCGCTAGCTTCGTAGGCAGGGTCACTACCGACTAGGCCAGCGCGTCGTACAATCATAAACCTTGTCTTATAATTACTGAACAACTGATGAACTGATATAGGACAGTCTAAACACTGAATGTAGAATCGTGAAATTGATAATATGTACTTTTATAGTAATGGGATAGAACTTTGAAATTCAACCCTCAGCGAAACAACTTTTTTTTAATATAATTTTTTTTATTTTGGCAAAGGAAAGAATCCTTTTTTCTAAATCCCCCACGTCAAATAGCCTCCTCGTACAAAATAAATGTACATAATTATAGCCACTGACGAAACTCATCGCAAAGGGAATAAAATAGATTTTCCTTTGTTTTATGACTATCAATCAAACGAGAAAATTGACTCTATTGTGTTTATAATAGGTCTATATTCCATTGGCAAATTTCGTTGTATGGTAGACCTAAGAAGGATAGGTAACTGTTAGAAAACACCGCAAAAGGGATAAAGAGTAACCCAAGTTTCGTCATGGCGGTCTATGTGGATGATATAACTACTTTTATTTTACTTATACTTCCTTATAAACATTTTTTTTCCTTCAAACAGAAAACGGATGAGGTGTTGAATAATTGAATACACAATTTATAGGATGTATATTATATACTTGTATATTATCTTCATAACAGTTGGTTGACCTAAGGTAATAAGCTAATTAACTTAAAGAAAAATGGTAAAAACTAAAATAAAATCGTTTATTTAAGAATAGCATAGAATAGAAAATATTTATTCAACACACAGAAATATAAAGTAAAAGGAGGACATTATGTTGAATAGGACCCCTCTCTATTTGGTGCAAAAAAAACAAAACAAGAGGGAAATTAACTAAGAACAAAAACTTACAACTACCTTACAATGCACCACATTGGGTGCCTTTTAGCATAATGTCATCCATAATTATGTGCCGTGATATTGATTTTCAGAACAACCGGACGGGGAAAAAGTACTGCGGGTCCTTTTAGAAATGTACACTATAAGCATATATGTAAAGTTTTATGATAATATTATTGATACAACTAGATAGAGTCGAGCGAACAAAAATGTCACATAACTAAAGCGCCATCTCTCAGTTTTCTGACAAACTACGTCGCACTAAATAAACCTCACACATTTCATAACAACATAATTGGACATTTCGAATTTTAAATAATTAACGACCTCGCAGGTTTGGAGGACCACAGATTATAAAAGTATGCGAGATTAAGACGTCACTACTGTGACGTTACGAGTCACAATCATAGATTTTAAACTATTTTTGTATCCAGATTTAAACTCCTCGAAGCAAGAAAAGTCCATACGAATAAAATAAGTCTTTAAGTAATATAGCTTATGTTTGTACAACTAATTATCTGTATTAGATTTTAAGAAGATTCTTTAGTTATTGAAAAACATATTAATTTTTATTCCACTGGACATACGGAGTACGATCAGCACAGTCTTAAATCTACTTATATGATACTATTTAAACTTATTGGTTTTTGTTTTGTTTTCAGGTACGTTTTCAAACCAGCTGACAGTTCAGGTATCAGTGTTTCAGTATCGATTAATCATTTTTGTACAATTTTAAATTTAGCAACATTCACATCATGAAACATTATTCGTTTACTATCAGATAATACTCCCACTTCTTATTTACATATCCAAAACTCACGCCTTCGTTCCCAAAGTGGGGTAGGCTGGGGTTGGGCTACAGAATTACCTATATCTCTAAAAACTTGTTGATAATTCTGTAACCACATATTGCACAATTACATAATAACTATAAATATTACAAATTATAACTAAAAACACAATTAAAATAGTGTAATTAAAGCTAAATTGTAAAAAATACCCAGTGGCTGAAAATCACTGGGATTGAACAGTTCATTTTGTAGGTCTACCCAAAAAGTTAAGTACCTAGTGTGCACCCTAAAGCACTATAGTTAGTTTGCCGCTAGCCTTAGTGTCGAAGCCCTAGGTCCTATCTGGAGCGACGCCAGCGCCCGGAATAGCCGCGCCATGCGCGCGCGCCGTTCATGCGGAAGAGAGAATGGGACTCCCCGCTCTAACCGTGATGTTTTGAATTTAGAGCTTCGGAATGGCCTTTAAGTACCCTGCTTAAGGTTGTCATCAAGCTAGCATTGTACTGTAAAGTAATTTCTCAGATTGTGAAAGTTTCTTGTGAGAAATTCACGGAAATTCCTAAGAATATTCTTAAATTTTGAATAGAAAGAGAACATTCTCAATGCTCTCAAATGTTTCCGATAATATTCTCAGTAATTTACTGAGAAGATTTCCTAACTTATGAGAATGTTCTGCAACTTGTACATTGCTACACCAAACTTAAGACGATTGTGAAGCTAAAAATTTTAATAAAAAATGCGATGACCTCTCTCTCCCCTTAAACTCAGTTCGATTTTTACGATTTTTTAATTTTTTAGATATTATGAAAAATTAGGTTTGTATGTTTTCCTTTCCAGGATAATATTTCTAGGAAAGAAAGAAAAATAAAAGGAAACTACAGAGCTATTTTCTCATAATAACTATAAATTACTCGTAAAATATCTGGAAAATAGGACTTGATTGAACAAAATTGTGGCACGGAGCTAAATTAGTATTGAAAAAATTTAACAGCTACCCGATTTAAGCATCGGTTTAAAATCCTCTTCCTTAACATAATAAATAAACTAATATTTAATTCATTTGGAGGCCTTCTCTTTTCTCAAAGGCCGACAGCGCACCTGCAATTCCTCAGGGGTGTTATTCTTTTAAAAACGTGTTTTGTTCGCTCAGACGGGACTACTTAAACTCGCCGCTGCGATTTCGCTCGTTCGTCCGACCGCTGGTGCTGCGGGTGTTAATGGGTCGCGATGATCACTTACCATCAGGTGACTCGCTTGCTCGCCTGCCTCCTTTTTCACGTAAAAGAATAATAAAACAACAATCTTACACAAATTAACTTGTTCTAGCTTTAGTACCAATTTCACCATACGATGTTAACGACTTAACAGACGATTAGAGCGTTGACAGCTGTCAAAATGTATGTAACAGTCGATTAACATTGATTAAATTTAACACCGTATGGTGAAAGTGGTACTTGGGCTTGTACAGTCGCAACACGGAAATGTTAAGCCACTTGCTACTCTTCGTTATTTAGCCGAGTAACACATACTGGGTACACGAGTATAACCGACTAAACTAGGTTGGCATTACACGGCCAAAATACGAACTGTGGCAAGTGTCTCAACAATCCCGTGTGGTGACTGTACTATAGGTACTAGGCCACTATAAACATACTAACACATAGAAAATAGTACATTACTGCACAGACCGGGAAATAGGCCGCGCTATATACGAGTCCAGCAACCGCCCTTCCCGATCGAGGCTTGTATAGTGCTTTTCTCCAACAATGTGAGGAAATTTAACACAATTGTTAATAATATTAAATACAGTCCCAATATTTCCTTGAAAAAAAGAACAGACACGTACGATTTAGTATAACACTTAAATAGAGCAATCACGAATTTAAACGTAATAAATTCAATTTGAACAAAATATAGTTTAAACTTTGACATTTATTACGCGTTTATGTTATTTCGGCAATTTATTTCGTTTATGAACGCAATTTCTATTTAAAAAAGTCAAACTATTTGACACACTTTTAAATACGTTGTAAACGCTGTTTGAAAAGGCTTAACTTTTTAGTCTATGACATTTAAAAAGTAAAATATACAAGGAAGAATTTTGATTGCACGAGTGTTTGGCTGTTTGGAGATAGTTATCCTAGTCCAATCATGGTTTTTAAAAGTAAAACACCAGGTACGTAATGAAATTTTATACATTTTCACGGCCGCTGCTGTTGGTAAATAATAAATTTGTTTTTTTTAATTTTGCCTGGACCTGGAACTCAGAACTTCGCGGACTGATTTTACAACAGGTTTACAACAGGTAAGGTTAACATTTCCGAGCATGTGGGAGAAAATACATATTCATATATGCATCCGAGACTCCAAAACATAACTCGCACTTACACAAAAATTGCCGTTATCGGGAATTCCAACCAAATCGCATATCGCCATAAATAAGGCTAAACATAATGGTCCTAGAGCAAGCCTGCGGACCTGTGCTCGTGTTTACCGATGGGGATAAACGGGGTCTTTATTGTGTGCTATAAAATTCAAGTTCTGATTTTCACAGTCCATAACGTTTTCAATCATAATAAATGTTAGTCATAATGTTAGAATTAAAAATTAGCAATTCCGTTTTGCAGTCATATTTGCCGAAACTCATAAAAAACAATCTGCCGCAACGCAGCAGCAGTGTTTGGACTGTTTTGTTCCAGTTTAGGGGTTAAATAGGGGTAGTTTAAGCATTCTACCTCGGAATTTGAAAAAAAGGGGTTGGCTTTAAAGACTCGGATCTCGAGCATTAATCAAGCATCTAAGTTAAGTTTCGTTACCGTAAAGTTATCAAGAAGGAACACTGACGTTGATTTTCGTATCGTCATTATGTTGCTTTAAATTATATGAGGTGCTTACCTGTACATACCCTTACCATGAGTTACAATTAACATACTCGCTAGCTCTGTCCCTCACAGACCTCGCAGTATTGCTATAGAGTGCGAGGGACAGAGCATTCGACTCGCTAGCGGTAATTTTAACTCATGGTAAGGGTACTGTAACAGATTACGCATTTTCGATAATCGACAAAATGTAAATAGGATTGGCTCGACCATTATGTCAACACAATAAATTGGAGTCGATAAAAAACAATAATGTTACCAGCGTTTGCGTCTTGGCTCTCGGCTACTGTTATCATCAGGTGACCTGGCTTGCACGTCTGCTTTCATGATGCCAATAAAACAAATGCCTGACGCCCTAGACAAGATGCATTCGGCGTTAGTTATCGCTATAGAAAATGTATAGGAATATGTTGTCAGACGGTCGCGTCGAGCGCCTACGTCAATTCCATAAATTTTGACAGATTTCGAAAATCGTTTACGTTACGTTAAAGTTAAACAACTTGTCTAGCCTCCTAATAATTTTGTTGCTAAACGTTTTCTACATTGCTATGTTTTATCTCTTTTCTCCTATTCCTTTTTAAGCAAAGCATGAAAAGATAAAGATAAAAAAGATAAAAGATATTTATTCAGTAAGTAGGCCGCACGGGCACTTTTACACGTCAAGAATCTACCAGCGCTTCCCAAGAGGAGACCACACTGAGAAGAACCGCCGCAAGAAACTCAGCTGTCAGTCATTTTTTAAACATTACAATGGTTACTACGTAGTCTAGAAATTATTCTAAATAAAGCAATAAATATTGAATTAAATATTATATAAAAATAACATGCGTAGTTCATCAGGAAAACATGCCGAAAATCATACGAGAGAAACAGAGGGAGAAAAGGAAACAAAAAACATGTATACGTTTATGTGTATATATAAGACGATGCAAGACGACCACATAAAAGTTTCGATAGTTTTCCTACATCAACGGTGTCCCCTTGACAAGATAAAGGTTTTGCATTTGAATAAATTATTATTGACTAAGTTTCGGGTTTAGGCCATGCATTTTTGTCTGTTAGATAATCCTCGACCTTATAATACGCTTTAGACATTAACGACTTTTTCAAGTAACTTTTAAGTTCTGGAAAGAGTAACTTTAAAACTACGTCAGGTAATTTATTACAGAAATGAATGCATTGACCAACAAAAAACTTTACGGACGCGGAATTTTCGAATAGCGATTTTATTTTTATTTCTGGTATTTAAATTATGTATATCAGAATTTTTGGTGAAAGAATCTAAATTCTTAATAACATAAATAATGTTCTCATAAATAAAATGAGACGCTAAGGTTAAGATATTAATTTCTTTAAAAAGTTCTCTTAATGAGTCACGGGAATTTAAGTTGTAAATAGAACGAATGGCCCTTTTTTGTAACATAAATATAGTTTGTATGTCAGCTGCCTTACCCCAAACCAGAATACCGTACGACATGACACTATGGAAATAACTATAATAAACTATGAGGTCAAAAGTTAAAATCAAAGTGACATAGACAACAAACGAAAACAGTGATTAATGTAGATAGCATTAGGGCTCTTTTCAAATCGGTAAAATCTAATTGCTTTCGATTTCGACGTGTTATTGTTTTGTTTTTAACTCGGCCGCCATTACTATCAAGTAAATAATGGTGGCCATACACGATCCTTCCTATCGTCCAATCGGCATGACGCTACCGATTGGATCAGTTAAGGCCCCTGTACACACAGCGTAGGGACGGAGTGATGCGTAAGAGTGAGATGCAAGAATATGTTGCTCGCTCTAAGTTGTAAATAAGTCCCTTACGTTGGCCCATGATGGGCCATTGTGTACAGGGGCCTTTTAACTGACCGTATGTAGGAGTGGATTGGTATGACAGTTATAATTGACGGCATAATCGAATTTCGATTCTTTGGCTTGTCATTCCAATTGGATCATGCCGATTGGACCATGTATGGCGGTCGGCGATCGTCAGTTCAGTCAGGTCAAGATTTTTGTCGGTGATAGACGTGGTGTAATCCGCAATTCTTTTAATAAATGTGTATGAGTGTTATCTTTTCATTAACCACTGTTTGCACCACTCTACTCGAGCTTTTCTTTATTTTTGTTTAATTTTCACGAGTAAAATGCCCAAAAGGGCTAAAACATCGTCTGTCACCGGTGACGCCATGGCTTCAACTTAACGTCGCTGCCAATTGGACGATTAAACTGATCGTGTGTGGTGTATATAGACGAACTGCAGATTGGATACAGCCTGCAGCGTCATGCCGATTGGACGATAGGAAGGATGGTGTATGGCCAGCATAAGAGCTATCACAACATTGTCAATACGATATCATATCGAAAGCAATTAGGTTTAACAGATTAGAATAGAGCCCATGATCCAAATAGTAAGTAAAAGAAAGGTAAAACAGCAATCTTGACATCTGTCGATCTTAAACAAATTATAACCTAAAACCCAAGAATCCTACTAATATTATAAATGCGAAAGTTTGTGTGTTAGTTTGTTACTCCTTCACGCTGCAACGGCTGGATGGAATTTGGAATGTAGATAGCTCATATCCTGGATTAACACATTGGCTACTTTTCATCACGGAAAACTCCGAAGTTCTTGAGGGAAAAACGATAATCGAAATTGACGCGGATGAAGTCGCTGACAGAAGCTACGAGTGTCTTCACATAGTATAAAACAAAGTCGCTCCCGCTGTCTGTTCGCTTACATCTTTTAAACTACTCAACAGATTTTAATGCGGTTTTCAGCAATAGATAGAGTGATTCAAGAGGAAGGTTTTTATGTATAATCAATTCTGGATTAATTACGGGTGTTATAGAAAACGCACATAAACCGAACGGGTCGCTAGTAGGTTATAAATTTATCTACGATGACAGGTGTCACAATTTACTTCTTTTCTTCCTTTGCTATAGTCTGAACCTGCATATTTGACCTCCATTTACAAGCACTTCCCGCACCGCTACAGTTCAATTAATCAATTACGTTTACGCCAAAAATTACGCGTGTTCCGTCACAGATCCAGTTACGGTACAGTCCGCCCGAAATACACGTGACATCATTCGCGTCGCGCGCGCCGGTGGGACTTGGCGAGCTACGCTTTCACGTGATTCTTAGGAACCGCTCCACGTGATGCGATGCTAGCGCGATACGATATGGCTATGATGTATTGCCAGTGACAGGGGACAGAGCAATGTAAACCTTAGCATGCCGTTATTCATAAGAGTATGCATAATGATTTTTGAGCTAGGGCGACATTTTTTTGATTATTTAGTTAGTTGTAAGATTTAAAAAAACACAATTGCTTAATTGCAGGTACTTAAGTGTGCACATATTTATGAACTCGACTGTACTTAGCCGGTGTTTGTAATGAAATGTCCACTATTGCGCTAACGAAAATTACAATAAGTCATTTAGGATGGTAAAATAAAGGCAACTCTACGACGAATTCTGTATTTTTCTTACCCCCGACACACACAGAAGGACCGTTATTATTCTAATGTAGACGTATAAAAACGTTTGCATAACAACCTCTTCTAAATTATGATCGGCTCATCAATGCTTAAACTATCTTCAAACAAAAATACGAATATTTCATGACTCGGGTCTAACCTTCCGTCGTTCCTTAGTAACATGTTTCATAAATAAGTTTGAAAAAGGAGGTACGATGCATATCACTTCTTTCGGTCGAAGATTAGCGTCATCATCATTATCGAAAAGCTTTAAGTGTAGCCTCAGCCTTAGAGCGCACGCGCGCGATCCCTTCAGTTTCAACGCAGGCGCACACTGATGGCTTTTATTATCACCACTTATTTAATTACTTAATTAAAAATACTAAAACGTATGGTTATTAAGTATAAAAAAAAACAATAAACTCACCAAAGACATATTACGGACATGACGGTAAGAGTATTTCAATTTGGAGTTAGTGTGAACGTTATATTTTCAGACAAAAATAATGGGTACTAATAGAGAAAAAAAACTTTATTTTTCAAACCCATTTAAATCATTACCCACACTCATTAACGTCATCCGGGCATAAAATTAATCACAAAATACTTAATTATGATACATAATAAACCCGTCTCGGCTACTGACACGCGTGACGTCACTCCCTGTTATGCCAAATGACGTCATCTAGCTAATAAATAACAAACTTATAATATCACGTGGCGAAAACCAGAAGCTAACTTATCGTCATAGTAATTTTATGTAACTATTATACAGTGGTGACGCCATCAACTGCAAATATAACTTTGTTATTATATCATGACGTAAGCGGTGCTGGCTGGTTTTATAATAGCCATTTTGACAGCAAATTGTCCATGGTAGTGACAGCTCTGGCTGAAAATAGTCGGTACGACGATGTTTAAAATTAGATATCATCGTCATTTTGAGTTGAATAATGTTTTTTTGCTGGTTAATGCTGAGATGATAGCAGACGTCACGTTTTCGTAATTCGGTACTATTTTCAGTACCCGTCGTCGACTCATTATTTTTTTGCCGCTGTATTATGATATTAAAACAAAGACTTTCAGTACGCCAGCGGTAAAAATACACGAGGTGGTTTTAAAAGAAACTAACTAAGTGTACTATAATACAGTAAATTATACAATCGGTCGATAATGTACTTCTGACTATGTTACATATTTGGCGCCGCTGTCAAGTGTTTTTCATTTGCTCGCTAAAAGTATACTACGATAGTTCTAACCACAGAATAAGAACATATAGCATAGAAACCGGACTATAAGACGTACTTTGCGTCAGCTATCTTTCTCTACTTTTTAGATTACGTATTACATGAGAAAAAATGAAACAAAAAGTAGGCTGTTTTTTCTTCTTTAACTGTCATTGTCACAAGGTTTTACACAGGGACTTCTTTGTCCTTCCTATAGGAAGGATTTGTCTTTCCTTGTCTATAGGTCCAAATACTATAGGTGCTTATAGGTCCAAATCAAGCCTTACTTGTGACGATGTACCAAATAACGAAAGAACAGCCATAGATTCATCTCTTTCCAACTCACTATAAAAACCATAAGTAAAAAGAAGTGAACCATAATGTATTTTCTGCTTATTTAGTACGGTTTCTATGCCTTTAGTCTT
The DNA here is from genome assembly GCA_946894065.1 of Acleris literana. NCBI lineage: Eukaryota > Metazoa > Arthropoda > Insecta > Lepidoptera > Tortricidae > Acleris > Acleris literana. The sequence goes on from OX335694.1 coordinate 9,858,826, forward strand.
TCTTCTGTGGTTCTAACACCTGTACTCACAAACGTCACTATGAGGTCTCACAGTGCTCACGAACGCACAGGGTGGTTCAAATCGTCTCATAAACCAAAGGTCGGTCAAAAAGGACCAATCACAAAGCTGTATTGAACGCAGTGCGTTTACTCAGTGAAGGATCCCTTAAGTATTGTTTGTGAATATGGGTGTAAGTCTTTCGTATTCGGGTAAAGTCATCTAGACTAGCATAAGAGCGTATGAGAAAAGTATACAATCCCGAAGGTTGTCCTAACTAAGAGCTATTGCACTGTAAGTAGGTCAAGTGGGTCAAGGGCACCAATATGTACTTATACCCTTTCCTACAAATATGGCAACAAGGCTGATTTATCTACTTAATTATAATTATATATAGACCCTGTATATATCTAGCAACATTGGGTGGATCTTTATTTTTACCTTTGATTGTACAATCAACTACTTTAATTATTGAGCCACCACGGAACCCTCATAATGACGAACGCAAAGTACCTTTATTTAAATTGGTTCTTTCGTTAACAGTGAACAGGTTGAAAACTGCTCATTGTGTTTAATGGGTTAGCAGAAACTAAACTGAGCATCAACAACAACAACTCTACTATATTCTACTGGGGTACACTGCATAACTACCAAGAGTCATAATTCCGAGTGCATGTTTTGATAGATGACTTTATTTTTTGCTTATAAATCAAACTTAACCTAACGTACATTATAGCAAATGAACATCATGCATTTAGTCTAAAATAGCTCTAGCATAACATTCTATCATAAAATTAGAACAAATTTGGAAAATATATTCGGAATTTTAAGGTGTTCTCATTCTACTGACATGAATCCACGAAGTCGAGAACACTATAATGATGTACTATCAGCCCAATGGATAACTTAACCCCCATGGAACAGTGTCATAATGACATTATAAAACAATCTGTTTGACACTTCTTACGACTTGAATCATAACGTCACTGTGACACAGTTGTATGGTGGGTCAGGTCAGGGTTCCATTGGGCTAACTACTTACCAAAGCACACAGCGGTCGCTTGACTTTTTAATCAAGAGTCATTTTTAATTACGAGGTTTAATACACAGTATTTTACAAATATCAATTTCATTTCAAACGTCATCACGTATGTCAAATATTTGACTAAGAAAACGTGTATTCGTCTGCTCGGTACAGTGCCTTGTATAAAACATGGTTCAAGAGTAGCGAGCCGCCGTGTTTGCCTGCCGAGGGCCGCAGGCATCGTATAGATCGCACGACAGGATTTCTTACGTCGAGTAACGATTCTATCAATCATAAGTAGGGTTAGGATTTTGGTGGCATATCGTGGCTCTAGAATCCATGGAGTTGCTATTGCCTAATTATTATAATACATGACACTTTGATTTTGACCTTTAGTATGGTCATATTTCGTAAACGGAATAAGTTCCGCCGCAAACTGGCGACTGGGGTCTATTCCGAGTCGTAATTTCATCTAAAACACGTTTTATGTTGTGTTTTTTAACTTAGGTAATAAACAGTGCTAACCTAGAAATAACCTTTTGGGCAAAAGGGATGTTTTATTAAAATATCAGTCAAAAAGTGCGCGAGCTCCTTTAATAGGCACGAATTAATTAAAAGTATGCAATAGGTGTTCTTAATAAATTTCCAGTTCGGTTATTCCACACCTACTAATATTTGCTTGTTTGTAACGCTTTCACAGCAGACATATCCTCCATACCAAAATTCATTTAAATTGGTTTAGCGGTTTAATTAATAAATTAATTTTGAAATATTAAAATACTGAAATTCAAAATCAAAGTGGTATTTATAATAAATAGGAAATAGCGACTCCATGGATTCTAGAACAACGATTTCTCACCAAAAGTTCTAACTCTAATCATAAGGCTTTAGTTGGTAGCAATATATAAAATGTGCTAGAAATATGCTCTGTCCTTTTGAGATTTAAACTGGACACAGAGGGACAAGAATACTTTAACTAAAATAGGTTTATTGTGCGTTTATGGTTAAGGGCGCACTATACTAAATAATTTTAAGTCGTTTTGTTTTTTAAATTTAATTATTATTTTACGTAACCCGGAAGGCTCTATTGATGTTATAAATAAAGACAGTCCCTTTATAAGCCTGTTAAATAAATAATCAGGCTGCATAAAGGCCCGGCGTTTGACGGACCGTCAAAAATTAACGGGTGCCGACTTTAACCAGATTTAAGGAGATTAGCGAATAAGGCCCGTAATTATGTCCGTGGAAATTTAATGATGTTTTGTTGAAGAATTGAGTGTTTTAACGAATTTAACAACAAGTCTAACCATAAGCAAGCATTAAAAGAACACTGCTGGTTAGATAATGCCGTCAATATTATGTTATTTTTACATACATATACATACACTCACGCCTTCATTCCCAGGGCGGGGTAGGCAAAGCTACACAATTACCAACGAGTCTAAAAATTCGTTGATAATTCTGTAACCGCATTTCGCACAATCGGCTAAGATGTTTTTACCAGTGTATATTAGTGACAGGCAAACCCATCGCCTAACAATACCACAAGCCTTCATTCCCTTAGTCGCCTCTTACGACATCCACGGGAAGACACGGAGTGGCACTATTCTAAGCCGGCAACCACACGGAAATGTTCAATTTAAATTTTCCGGGATAATATCCATCTATCTGAGAGAAGGCGCATGTGTGACCTGGTGTTTCTCAAAAGGATAGTGACAGGTAGTTTCAACTGTCCGGAGTTGCTACAAAATAGTAGATTGATAACCAAGGGTTGAAAGTGACCCATTTAACCCGAGATATTTCTAGCGCTCGAACGAAGAGAGAGCGCCAATAGTTCGAGGGGAAATGGGTAATTTCACCCGAGTTAGACAATCTACTTTTCATTTCGACTGTGAGGAAAGTAAAATACTACACGCACATTTTATAAAAGAGATGGAATATATTTGTGACGTAATAAAGGTCAAATTTCTTGTTTCGAACGGATGTTCGGCGTTCAACCTCCAGAGTTGTATATAAGCTCCTTGGTCGTGAGCAACTCGATTAAACTTTTCTAATGTTGGCAGTATGTGTATTTTCTTGATGGCCATGCCGAAACGTGAGAAAAAAGTGTCATGCTATGCTATCATGGCATTATGGCGGGCAGCAGAATAGAGGAATAATTTTAAAAGTTGATTTTATGTAAATGCGAAAAAAAAATACCAGTCGTAAAATGATTTTAATACGAACCTATAGATCGTAAAAAATACATATAGCCGAGTTTAGATATATGAAAAGCTTTTATTTTAGTAATATGACGTAGCTCAATTATCTTAGACTCCGTGGCCAATAGTAACTATTAAAAGAAATTACTTTCCACCCTAGAGGTGAAAACGCAATTTTCCACCCGGCTATCTACCCATTCAAATAAACTTTCCGAACAGGAGAGATGAAAAATTTATTTCTACGTTCCATCAAAAATACCCAGACCCAGTAATATGAGGTTATTCCGTCTGCTAAATTGTCGCACCGATCTTAAGAGACATTGTCCCTATGTGTAATGTATAATATTTACAAGCTACATCAAAACGAGGTTGATCTCAGTGCAAAATCTTTCCCAAAAATAAAAAAGGACTTCTTAATATTATGTATAAGCAACTTAGTTTGCAAGTGTGCATGTGCATTATTTAAAGGGGCTTCTAAACGGGCCATATTTTCACTGCAATATGTGGCCGGCAACTATTGGTATCTTTCTCTAACATACGAGTAAGAGAGGGACACCAATAGTTGCCGGCCACAAATTGCAGTGAAAATATGGCCCGTTTAGAAGCCCCTTAAGTAACATTCCAGAATCCAGAATTTATTATATCTGCAAAAAAATCTTCCTATTGATGAAAACCGCATTAACCTTGTAAGGCCCACCACACTACAAACAGGGAGTTTTAGTTGAGTGGGACTTTGAATCTTCCATCAAGGCAATAAAGTTCAATTACGTTTGTTCGATAATGCCATTTTCAGTTTATAAAGATAGGAAAATAATCCTTATTTCTATTGAAACACAGTTCAAATTTCATTGCCTTGATTATGTACATTCTATTGCACAAATTCAAATTCAAATTCAAATTCAAATTCAAATTCAAATTCATTTATTCTGTAAGTAGTTTCTGTAAATTTATTCTGTAGGCACTTTTACATGTCTGAGTCTACCAGCGCTTCCAAGGGACTCTGTTGAGAAGAAACGCCGCAAGAAACTCAACAGGAAGTCTTTTTTTTTATATGAGTAACTTATTACTATGATAAACTTAAGCTAACTAATTTAAATGTCACAGGGATGTACAGGTCCCAGGAGCAATTGTGAGACTCAAAGTATATTCAATTTAAATTGGAAATGTAAAGTCTCCAAATTTCAAATAAAAATTAAAAATAGACACTGGGCCTTACGAGGTTAAAATCCGTTGCGCAGTTTGAAAGATCATCAATTCATCATACATCAGAGGGACAGGCGGAGGGAAGTGACTTTGTTTTATAGGGACTATGTAAAGATGATTTTTTATCCCAGAAAATGGGGCATTATGCGAAGGAATTGAGAAAAAAAAAGTCTGCACGATCTTTGGTCTTTTGTATTTTTTAACCGACTTCAAAAAAAGGAGGAGGTTCTCAATTAGTCTGTATTTTTTTTATTATTATTATTTTTAATGTTTGTTACCTCAGAACTTTCGACTGGGTGAACCGATTTTGATGATTCTTTTTTATTTGAAAGCTGGTGCTTCCCGATTGGTCCCATTCTTATCAAAATGAAGATCTGATGGTGGAATCCATGAGGAATCGACGGAACTCTTCAAAATTTATAGGCACACCTATAGCGATTTTGGTATTTTTAATTGTAACTCGTGTATTTAGTCTTAGAAAGCACTTTTTGATGAAGTGCAACTGATGATGAAGACCACAGATGGCCACCGGAACTCCTAAACGGTATATATTTCGAGGGTGGCGACAAGATATTTCGATTAAGATAGTTGAGCAACTATGACGAAGCATATTTAGGTTTAAATATATGACTATGGCTTTCCCACGGCGTTGCTTGCAGCGAGATTGAAATGTTCTATTGTTTCTTATTCATTGAGAAGTGGGAGAATAACAGCATAATTATGATCACTAAAAAGTATAAAATAAAAAAAAAGTTTAAAGTAACAAAAACCCGCCTACAAAAAGTAAAAAATAACTTCTTTAAAATAGTAGGTAAATAGGTCAGTCCAACTGAAGTCGGCGTCCAACAATATTTTGACCAAAAGCAGACCAGTTGGACTGTCCTATTTACCTACCATTTTAAAGAAGTTATTTTTTGCTTTATGAAGGCGGGTTTTTGTTTATTTTAACTTTTTTTTTTATATCAAAAAAATCAGTAATATGACGACACGTTAGCCTAGTTGGTTTGGTAGAGACCCCGGCTACGAAGCTAGCGCTCCCGGTATAGGCAAATATTTGTGTGATGAGCGCGAATGTCTGTTCCTGAGTCTTGGATACTTGCTATGTATTTACGTATGTATTTCTCTATATAAGTATGTTTATCGTTGTTTACCCATAGTACAAGCCTAGAGCTTAGTTTTGCGTAGTTTTGTTTAATTTCAGTGAGATTGTCCCCTAATATTTATTTTGTTTGGCATTTATATCAACATAGCTTTTGCCCGCGACTTCGCCCGCGTAGATTTTTCGTTATTCCCTCGGAAACTTTAAATTTTCCGGGATTAAAAGTAGACTATGTGTTAATCCAGGGTATACCATCTTATCCATTAACCCACCGCCAAGATGTAGTGTTCGCATTGCTGTGTTCCGGTGTCACCGGACAACCGGTGAAATTACTAGCATAGAGGCATTCCATCTTAGTCCTCAGGGTTGGCAACGTATTTGTAGTCTTGAGGTTTCGTGTCTAATGTCTATGGATCCCAGATCCCACTTACCATCAGGTGCCCTGAGTGCTCTGTGCCTTCTCCTTGCCATAAAAAAAAACTCGTAAGATATCTTCATTTCATTAAAATCGTCCAGCCGTTGCAGAGGAGTAAAAAACAAAAACACAAACTTTCGCATTTAAAATATTAAGTAAGATTTTTACAACCTTAAAGTCTAAGTTGTTACAATTATGCAAATAATGTAAGGAACATGTTTAATTAAGCAGTGAAACGGAACGCGGCGGAAGCGCGGGTGCCATGGCGGCGGTTCCGGCGGCCATGTCGGTTTTGTTTAATATGCAGCGTTTTGACGCGAGCCTGGCACGAGCCCCGGGGGACTGGGAAATGGCGTATTGAGCTGGCAGGCCACGCATTTTAATTTTTAACTGTGAAGAAATATATAGTTTAATATTACTTAGATTATAGTAACTTGAGGACAGCTTTGAGTTTGTACGTGTAGCATCAAGCTCATCCATATTTTTACATTGGTAATTGGTAATTGGTAATAGGTGCTGAATTAAATATCATTGTAAGAATAAAGGCTTAATTACCAATTTCACCATACGATGTTAAACACTTAACAGACGATTAGAGCGTTAACAGCTGTCAAAATATATGAACTAACAGTCGATTAACATTGATTAAATTTAACATCGTTTGGTGAAATTGTTATAGGTAAAAAACTTAAGTAAAGCTCCTCTTGCATGTAGTTGTAATACATCTGTATAGACCGTTCGATATTCTATATTTGAAATTTGACGTAAATTCCATATAAGTTTTGTACACAACTACATGCAAGAGGAGCTTTACTTAAGTTTTTTATCTATACTAAGTATCTTAAATTGTTCGAATTGAAGGATTATTTTGCATCAATTTTCGTTTCTGAAATTATTTGACCATTAAATTTATTATACTGAAGACTTCAACACGTTATTACTGGGGTATTATTCTCTTAAAAGCAGCGGTCGGTAAGATTGAACGTAAATATAAGGCTGCCTAATTGAGAATGCACGCGCTAAAATGTGTTTGTGCGCTCTGACGGGACTACTTAGACCGTTTTTGGTTACTATAAATTGTAACTAATATCTAAAATATTATGAAAAAAAAAAACACTTCTTATGCTCTTAAAATGTTACTTTAGTCTCTGCATATCGGGACTAAAGCTCCTTATTAATCTCTAGGGATTCAAGTATTTGTTTTTTAATTTACTTTGGAAACCCCTAAACAACCAATCACGGTGTTTGTGAATTATCGCCACTTTTAGTGATTGTGTAAATAATTTTTAGGGCGTGGAAATAACCTCAAAATGACAACTGTGCAAAAATATAAAAAAATACATAATTTCGTGAAACATCATTAACGATTACGAATATCTATTTAATTATATATTAAGGATTATTTCATTTTAGTATGCAAGTTTGAACCTGTTGGCTAAACATGCAAGCATTTAAAGCGTCACTTTGTTGTCACAAATTTGAAAGAAACTTTGTTATAATCAATATTGTAATTTTGTATAGAACGTCGTTTTTTTTCCTCGCATCAAAGTGAAAAGTAGAGTGTTTAACGCGAGACTAAACAACCATAATGACATTCAGGGTGGCTAAACATCTCGTGTCATTATGGCTTGTTTTAGTCCCTTGTTGAACAATCTACTATTTTTTTTTTCTTAATTTCAGTGTTAACTATTTATAAATAATGTATTTTTGATACTAATTTCATCCTGAAGTGGCCAAAAAGGGTACTTCTATCCTACCACAATTCAAAAGCAATAAAGTTCTATCGAGTAGTATCAAATCATTTAATTCCAAAGTTAAACGCCTTTAACAATTCAGCGCCCAGGACACGAATTTGTGCTCAAATTACATACAGTTCCTAATCTTTGGCAGCGAACGAATTAATCGCATTAAGTTATATCCAGAAGTGCTCAACATTTCTTGCACTTAGTAGCTTTTACGAGGCATGTAGGCAGTTCCTCAATAATGACCCTTATTTTATGACGCAGAAGAGCTATGGTCGCGTCATCGGCAAACGTCGTAAAAGGACAATTAAAATGTTTTCCTAGGGGAAATGGATCTTGGAATATTTCCTTGGGAATGTAAAGTGATGTGGGTGTATGATTCCTTTTAGAACCAGAAGGTAGTATGTGCATGTGAAGTCGTACTCTTATACTGCCTTTTTCTTGTGAAAAGATGTACAGTTGAAGTCATTTAATATCTACGCAGCCAGCGTGTGTAATATTACTATAGTGTAAGTATATAAAGATCTTAGATTCAGTGAAAAATATAAAAAAAAACATTGCATAGTTTTACACAAATTGACCTAGCCCTAATTAAACTCTACATAGAGAAATAAATAGTTTAGGATATACTATTTACGTAAGTCCAAAGTTTCGTTTCCGAATTGTTTCATTGGTTCGAAAATTCATAAGTTAGAAAATAAATTTTTTCTAAACCTATTAAGTTTTCAAATTGTTTAAAGAGTTATACTTACTTACCTTACCTGTAGGTAAGGTAAGTTTTGTTTTATAACAATCGAGGAAAGTTAAACAATTTAAAAAAAGATTTTCTACCTACCTTATGAAAATTCGTCGGTAACAAGAAAACAGGAAGACTTGACTGAGGCCCGTTTATAAAATGCTTGTAGCTTGCATTACGAGAGAAGTCTCTTTTTATCGGACTGCACGACGTAAACGAGAGTAATGTGTTTATCGGGTGTATTATAATTATAAATTGCATGAAAACTAATGTACTAATTTTCATTTCACAAAACACAAAATGCATAATTTCGATCTGTATAATAAACCAACGATACTCGAAACTCTAATTTAAGACCAAAAAAACTACGACAGATATGTCACTGTCATAATTGTCAAAGTCAGATATGTCAGTGTCAATCGAACATTTCAGAGTTAGCCAAGCTTTTTGCATTGATGATCAAATTGTTGTAAATATTTGAAGATAATTCTGACATTTTCAATATCAAAAGTTATATTTAACAATAGGGAATATGCATTCAATGTTTTTACTATCCGATATTCAAAACATTAAAATGCCCCAAAACAAATATTTTCTCATATAGTGTTTTAAGTCATTAAATGGCGGGTGTGTGTGTTCAATGGCGATTTTTTTATCAGCTAAAACAAAATGACAAGCTAAGTTCGGATGCTTTACACCTATGCTTGATTTAAACTTGACAGTTACCCATGGACCCCATGGTGTCATGGCTGGTAAAATGCCCGATGATTGTCATTATAAAGTGAGCTAGACACGTTTGGCCTGTTATTTTGTCGAAAAGCTAAACGTATGTAATATTTAAATTGCATCTAACGTTGTTTACAACTATTGTTTATTTATCGTACCAAATGTTATTAATACCTGAAGTATTACAAGTGCAATAACAGTTTTGCTACCAAATATCTTCTATGGTTAAATATTTAATAGGCCATCTTGTATTTGTGTAAGTAACTTGAATTAACATGTTTATTTAAATCGAAGGTTTAAAACTACCTACAAATAAATATTCTTAATGCAGTCTTTTAAAAAGTGGAAATATACTAAGGCAAATATATTATTTTTTAGTGGCAACCCTCGTTGGTCTTTAATTACGTTTTCGAGTATAATTATTATTATTACTAACAATGAAATGCATAATTTCTTAACTCATAATGTTCATAGCGTCGGTGATACTGCAAAACCGCGTAACCAACAAATTTATTATATAGCAAATGAAACCTTAACATCTGAGAAATAAGGTGCATTTTGCTTCTCATTACAAATGTTACTTACGCGGTTTTGCAGTTTCACCGACGATAGGTTAAAAAGTGGACATTTCTAACGTCTTTGATTACTATACTAATTAGTATTAATGTGGTCACAGTTCTAACCTTTTTTTTTTTTTTTTTTTCGCTGGGGAAATGCATTTGCGCATACCACCCATGTCCAGGGGGACCCGGGATGGCTATGTGGGACTCACCAACCATAGTGGCCGGAATACCCACTAAAACCCCAGCGGCAAACCATCTGCGTCTTTAAGGGATGGCCACGCGACCACGAGCAGGCGCATTCGGCTGTGACGCCTCGACGCTTATGACTTCCGGAGGGTGCCTTGGTTTACTAAGGCTCCCTCAGACCTCCGGTGCGCCACGGTGGACGGAGGGGTCCCCTGACCCCTTCGACCGGCGTACTGTTACGGTGGTGGAAGGAGGTGCGCGTAGCGTCGCCTTGCCCTTCCCCTCCGTCGTCTGCGGAGTGGGTCAGCGAGGGCGCTGGTCTCTCTAGCCCGCTCCGCTGCCTCCTTCTGCGAAATGACTGTGTCACAGTTCTAACCTAACCTAACCTAACCTACTAAGAAGAAATTGACTAAAAATGCATATTAATAAGAATATTATCGTAAATTTAGTTTTTTTTTATGGCAAGGAGAAAGGTACGCGAGCACTCAGGCCACCTGATTGTAAGTGGGATCTGAGATCCATAGACATTTGAAATCTCAAGACTACAATCTCAAAACTGCAATCCTAAGACTTCAAAAGCGTGAGGACTAAGATGGAATGCCTCTATGCTAGTAATTTCACCGGTTGTCTTATCCCCACACCGGAACTGAGCAATGCGAACACTGCTGCTTGGCGGTGGGTTAATGGATGGTAGCGATCCGGATGGACCCTGCACAAGGTCCTACGACTACTAAAACTTACCTTATCATCAACATTCTCATCATACTCCTGCCCTTATGCCAACTCCTGACCTGCAGTTGGGTTTTTTTTAAACATATTGATGGGAAGATATTTCCGCTTGTAATACAAGTTACAACCATTTCTTAAACGGGCCCCTGGACGAAGTCACGAGTAAAAACTAGGGTAATATTGCGTGAAACAGTTTTCCTACCCTTGACGACCATACCTCATGTTTGTATGGCCATGAAGCGCGGTCACACTGTCAAATAATTTACACCGTTTACACGGGTATATAAAGTATTCATTGACGGCCTCGAGACTTACTTTAGGTCACTACGTAGCCTGTTTACACAACAGAAAGAAAAACAGCGGAGAAAAATAAGTTAAAAGATATTTAAGACGTAAATAAACGTGTAGATAGACCTATTCAACCGATTTTGAGTTGTTATCGTATTGTCAACGTTTTGATAGCTCTTATTTACTTGACAGTAATGGCGGCCGAGTTAAGAAACGATATTGTTTTTACCGTGTTGAATAGAGGCCCAGTTTTATACTAGTCGGTAATAAAAAGGACGCAATTTTCAACGCGCGCGCGCAACGCGGATTTTCTAAGGAGGGCAATATGGCAAGCTATTGGTAAATTGGACATTATGTTTCTTAATCTAAAACACATGGTTTTTACAGTGAATATGGTTTGTAATATACCTACACAAAAACAAAGCTCAATTCACCCTCTTTCTATAAATCGTTGCTTAAATACAAAAGCGACACAAATCAAAATGTGTCTGTGTTGCATTTAAATTCGGAATGCTATTTACTTTAGGTTTTAATTCAAACTATACCTATTTGTTTTTGATTTGTGGCGCTTTTGTATTTAAGCAGGTAAATATAGGCATCATTTTTCTAAGAATAAACATTTAAGTCATGCAGGTTATCCAAATAACAAAGTGTCAATAACCAAGTAACAAAATGACAATGTTAACCAATAACATCACTTAACGAATAAAGTTCGTAATGGGTTCGGAAACTGACACAAAACGGCTTTTAGCTAAGTGCATCTCATGCAGAGAGAATGCATTGTTGCATATTGACTGTTAGTAACTTTGGATATATATGTGTGTGTATAATAAACTCTTCTTATACCACTGTGCAATGATAATGAATTAAGCAGATTAGGGGAGAGCGGGGCTAAAAGTTCAGATTTTTAGTTAACCTCAAAATTTGTTAAGAATACCTGATTTTAGTATTCATGCGATGCGATCAAAATTATTTGTTTGGGTCATTTTTTGTGAGATTTTTTTAATATTATTTTTTTATAGGCTAAAATTGGAAAGTAACAACTTACTCCAACTTGAGGCAAGTTGTTAACAAGCCGGGGTAACTTGCTACCATATCTATTAAAGCTATTATTTGTGAAATAAAAAACAATAAATGATTAAATTAAACCAAGTCTGTTTATTTAAGTAATAATCAACAATATCGCAAATCATCAGATAAACATTTGTATGTTATACGCGTAAAGTTCAAGTTGTATTTAGACAATTATTAACCATTTTGTAAATAACAGCTAATCAAAGATCTTGTAACTAATCAACCTTGATAATTAGTTCCGTCTTCAATCATATTGCCTTGGCTGAAAATATCTTATCTCATTTCTTCGCGGAGTAATTTAAATCGGAACAGCTAACCTCGGTAACTTTTAGTCCCGCTCTCCCCTACGTACGAGAGCCTTAGACCTTATTAATTTTAGACCTTATTCCAATGCAATAAGGTTCAACGGTGGATACATCTCTTGTAGCCGACTGCATATACTAGAGGACGCCATCTAAAACTTTTGACGACACAGTTAGCTTAGTTGGTAGTGATCCTGCCTACGAAGCGAGCAGTCCTGGGTTCGATTCCCGGTCAGGGCAATACTTGTGTGATGAGCGCGAATATTTGTTTCTGAGGAACTCCGCAAAGCGGAGCTCCGTCGACTTCGCCTCACAGGCAGGGTTATTCCAAACAAATGTTATACTAACCAATTTTCCGACCAAACAATATTATGCAAAACCATTTCGATCAAACAATTTTCGACATTTAAATCATTAGACCAAACGTCGGTATGCAAAAAAATATTTGGCGAAACAAAAATATGCCAAACAATTTTAGACCAACCGATATATACCCGTTTCTGAGTCTTAGGTGTCTGTACTCTATATAAGTATAGTTATCGTTTTCTAGTACCCATAGTACAAGCCTAGAATAGTTTGGGACTAGGTCAATTCGTGTGAGATTGTCCCGTGATATTACATAAAACTATATCACAACTATTTTATTCTAAAAATGGCCTCTGCGCCATTGTGACGGAAATGTTGGCAGCTTATAAGGGTATTAAGTCATATATATGACGCTATTATGACAAAGTACTACAGTGTTCACGAATTTGGCTCACGAACACGAATACAAAATCTCTAGGGTATATACATATATGTTTGTTAACTTTGAATTCAGTCCTATTCTACCCAGTAAAACCATATTGTTTTTCACATGACAATGTTATCGTGTTGTCAACGTTACGATAGCTCTTATGTACTTGACAATAATGGCGGCTGAGCTAAAAACAATACGATAACATTTCAAAAGCAATATCGTTATACCTACCTACCTTCATCCATATACGAGTAATATTATAATTAAGAAAGAATTGACCAATAAGGACAAGCGATATGTCACCGGATAGGTAATTCTAAGTTCTAAAACTATTACTATGGCAGGTAGTTCGAAATCTTTGTGTGAAATAAGATATCGCCATGCAAAGAAGATTTCATAGTAATTATGCTAAAGTCATCTATGTAGGCGTCCAGAAGGACCAGATTTAAAAAAAAAACTCACAGTTATTTGAGGTTTCCCGCTACATAAAATCGTTGTTGAATTAAAAAGGATATCCGATGATATAGTAATTATTGTTATTGGCTTCTAGGCCAGCGCTCATACATTTTTGCCCGTTATCCTTTACAATTGATATTATAAAACACGTAAATTCTTATAACGCCTCTTTTAAAACGCTTAGCACAAATTATATTGTTCGTGCTTTCAATGACAAAAAAAAACAGTAAATTGACCACATGGCCACGCATTTTCATACAAACTTTGTGCAGATTTTCCTTATTGGTGAGGTTCAAAATTATTTATTCCTAATTATTACGTCAAGTGTGTGTCAAGTTCAATTGACAAACTAAAACTTTTTTAATAACAGTTTTATTTTTTAGCCTCGTGTGGTTGCCGTGTTAGAATAGTGCCACTCCATGTCTTCCCGTGGATGTCGTAAGAGACGACTAAGGGAATAAAGGCTTGTAGTACTGTCACTAATACGCTGGTAAAGATCTTAGCCTAATTGTGCAAATTGTGGTTATAGAATTATCAACAAGTTTTTAGAGATGTTTGTAATTCTGTAGCTCTGCCTACCCCACTCTGGGAACGAAGGCGTGAGATTATGTATGTATGTAGTTTTATTTTTTCTTCACAAAGTCAGTAGGTACGCAAATGAACATCGGAATGGGTATACCCAAATTTACTTTTCACATCACCTATTTGGAAAGGGGACTTTTCTTCCCTGCTAGGACGGATCAAAGTGGCACTTTTCTGTTTATTGACATTTTGATGCCAGTATAAAATATAAACGCAATGAAATATGAAAATAGTATACACATAATAGATTACAATTTATTTTTCCTCGTTTAAGTGCATACTATTTGCACATAATTTGTTCCATCACTAAGATCTTTTATTTTCCTCATAGGTGATGTGAAAACCAGTATGTGCCAAACGGTAGCAAAATTATTTCCACCTTGGGCGTTAACACTTGAATCCCTCACGACGCTCAGGATTCTTCAATTATAGAATCCGTCGCTTCGTTCAGGATTCAGGATCAGGTAAAAATGACATTTTTCTCCCTTGTGACACCATCTACTATTTTTTAACAATAATAAGTGCACTAATTACGTATAGACATTTTAGAGAAAATTTACTTGTTCCTTTTGCAAACTTGTGTATCAAAAATCGTCGCCAAGGAACTACTTAATCGTCATTAACTGACTGACTGCAAGAATAATCCTGACACCAGATTTCACAGAGTTTTAATCCATTAACTGTCCAATCGCGTACAACCGTTAGAATCAGTAATTAATAATATTACAAATCCGATAGAGGCCGTCCCGAGCGCCACCGCGGCGGCGATGCGACCTTGATCTCGTTTCACCCCCACCCCCTCCCCTCAAGATGACCTAAGACTATGACGAGATATCTTGAGGTCCTTCAAGCTAGGCGTTTCTCGGTTTTGTAGAGTTAGCTTTAGTATCTTGACGAGAGTATCTTACAGTCTATACAAACCTACGAGGGGCGGCTGATAAGTAATCTCCTTGGTCAGAAATATATACAAAAATAATGCTGGCTGGTATGGATTTATATTCGTTTGTTATTCTATTTTCAAAATGTATTACATTCATTTGTTTATTGCATCACGTTTATTTGTCTCCTACAATTGTTTCAAACATGTCGGTAGAAAAAGTGAAAATGGATAAAATCGAGCAGCGTGCGGTGATTAAGTTTTTGACTAAAGAAGGGAATACGCCTTCGGAGACCAGACAGCGTATGTTACGTGTGATTGGCAGTTTGTGTTCTTCCGAATTTGTTATAAAGTTTTGGTCAAAGCAGTTTAAGTTAGGTCGTGAGAGTCTGGAAGATGATCCTCGTAGCGGAAGACCAGTTTCGGCCGTCACCGATGAAAATGTAGCCAGGGTGAAAAAAATTATATTAGAGGACCGACGAGTGAAGCAGTGGGAGATAGCTAGAGATGTGGGCGTCAGTAAAGAGCGAGTCAATGAAATAATTCAAGAGCATTTGAACATGTCCAAGGTTAGTGCACGTTGGGTCCCCAGAATGTTGACTGCATTTGACATGGAGAGGCGTGTCAAATGTTGCGAAGAGTTTTTGGAGATGAGTCGAGGGAAAGAGGAAGAAATAATTTCTAGAATTGTAACATGTGATGAGACTTGGATTCGACAATGGGACCCGGAAAGTAAGCAAGAGTCGTTACAGTGGAAATTTAAGGATGAGAAGCCGCCTCGGAAATTCAAGGTCTGTCCATCGGCAGGTAAACTTATGGCTACAATCTTTTGGGACACAGAAGGGATTTTGCTCATAGATTATTTACCGAAGAAAACTACAATGAATGCTGATTATTACTCAAACTTACTATACCAACTAAGAGAGACAATAAAAGAAAAACGGCGAGGTAAACTAAACAAAGGTATTCTGATTTTGCACGATAACGCACCAGTGCATACCGCCCGCACAACGAAGCTAGCAATTAAAGACAATGGCTTCGAAACCATTGACCACCCCCCTTATAGTCCAGATTTAGCCCCCTGTGACTATTTTCTGTTTAGACTTCTCAAGAAAGACCTCAGGGGACGAAGGTTTATGACCGATGACGAAATGAAGGCTGCGGTTACTGACTTTTTTGACGACAAACCGAAAGATTTTTTTTTTAATGGTTTAAATTCAATATTTGAAAAATTTAATAAGTGCATTTTACTAGCAGGGGACTATATAGAAAAATAAAAAAAAATTAGCCACGACAGTCTTTTGTTTCATTGTTAGGTAGATTACTTTTCAGCCGCCCCTCGTACGTTTAGAAAATGCTTATAGGGTACTTTTTATTTTATCGAGACGAATTTCAACGAATGTATTATAACCAGAGCCCGGAATTTTCGTAGCAATTTTGAGCTGTCATAGGGACTTCTCGTCTATCGACTTCCGATATATATATTTTGCTTGAACTTATCCGAGTTTAAAGTTAAGCGACTCATTTAAGAGTATAATACCCTGTTTATAAATTAACTTTATCCCTATACATATAACTAATAGAGCAAATAAATCTTTGAATCTTGAATCTTTGAATCTTTGAATCTTTGAACTATGACTATGTTATTAAAAGAAGTATGATATAGTTTTTGATTGAATACTTGACATAAAACTAACATCTATGCATATAGAAGCAACAATAAAACACCTTTTCAAAAATAATTATTTGTATTTTTTTTGGAACCATATTAATGCATTGCTATCAAGTTCTGGGCTATTTTTATGTATTTATATATGTATACTTTTTATTGTACGATCGAAAAAATAACGTTTTGTTTCTGTGGCATTGGCAGAATAAACCTAGCACCTTCGCCTGATCGTAAAATTTGAAAATTCTCTTTTTATTACGGGTAAATCAGCTGTTTCAGTTGAGATCGGCCATGTTTTTTCCACTTCCATATGCTTTATAAAGTACAGTCACCAGCAATAATATATGATACAACATTGGAATCACAAATCTCAGACACGTTCTTATGCCTCGAGTAATAAGGATATGGGTTGTATATGGGTTGTTTACTAACTTTTAAACGAATCCTAATAAGATGCTTATAGGGCCTATAATATATTTATCTTATCTTATTGAGCCTGTTACAGATTAAAATTGTACATTTCACGCGTTTTCAAATTGTTTGTAACTCGGTCGCCATTATTTCCAAGTAAATAAGAGCTATTTTAACGTGGACAATACTATATAACGTGACAAAGGCAATATGGTATTACCAAGTAGAATAGAGGCCCTGTAACAGCAAAATTACGGTACAGTCGAGTTCATAAATATGTGTACACTTTAGTACCTTGTCACTTTAATCGCTGTGACAATTCATATATGGCAATTGAACCATCTCTCAAAAAAATGAGAGCCAACAAAGAGAGATTTTCACTCAGTTGACATAAAATGAATACAATAGTTAAGATATTAGTTATACAAACCAAAACTGATAGTAACAAACAGCAATTTCTTTAGTGATTCAACTAACATCTTAGTTGATGTATCTAACGTCTTAGTTGATGTATCTATCGTCTTGTCAGGCTCGTATGGGATCAAGACGCTTATGCACAACAATCACAATCTTGTTACAAGCGAACAATTATTATTTTCAGTGATGACATTAAATAGCGGAGCCTGCCGTTTGGCAAAAATATGTTTGCCAAATGCATCGTTTCCCAACTTTTTCATTTGCCAACCCAATTTTATATAAATATTTGAGGATTTATTTCAGTACCATCGTGTAGAACCCTGGTTAAATTAGGTTAGTTTTTATAAAATTCTGAAATATTTACAGTTACAGAAAACAAAGCGGGTTGACAAATGAAACGGTTGGGAAACGATACTTGAGAAATATATTTCGCCGAAACAAAGGTAACCCATTAAATAGACAAGGTACTAAAGTGGACAAATATTTATGAACACGACTGATTGACTGATTACTGACGACTACTTATTAACGAAGCTGAGACTGCGAAAAATAATAGTAAAAGAACCTAAGTCGAATGTCCAAAATCAGCCAGAACATCCTATCTTACACTTTTTTTATCAAGCGCCTTAATTAATAAAGGCTGCTTAAAATAAAATATGAAGACTAAAAATACACCCTTACCACTTAACTTCGGTATTCCATCTCTTTATGGGGTCTATAATGACTGACATAATTATTTTTAGTCATAATGTGCTTTAGGTCATAATCATCGCAAGTCATAACGTGTTTTTTTAGAGAAACTGTTACTTTTTCAGGATTTTTATAAATCAAACCTAACCTAACCTAGCCTTGTCTACACGTTAGATATTTCAGAACTTCTGAAAAGTTTACAGTTTCAGCGATATAAAAAATTATGACTAACAAAAATTATGTCAACAATTACATTATGACCAATAAAATTATGGGAAACAAAAGGCTCCCCTCTTTATGATATATAAGCCAAATAATACATGAAGAATCTCAAAAAAAATACTTTTTATAATCTAAACACCAGTGTTGTATGTATTTTAACATTACAAAATATTTTCATTGAAATTCCATACAGCTATAATAAATAGAAATCCTATTCTTACCTAACATACAAGAATCCGTTTTAATTTCTTGCTTCACCTAGTGTAAACGCACAGTTGTTTCTCTTGGCGTCCACACACACATTTTGGCGACCATTCAATAACGCACAAAACCAATCTCCCTTGATCCCCCACGTCATCCTAACTCGACCCATTTACACCTAATTTGTTTGACAACAGAGGAGCAGGGGGGACCTTTGTTAACTGGCGATTTGATTGATTGGGCGTCTTAAAAGTAAAACACAATTTTAAATTAAATCAAGGAATGTTTTTTCTGTTTTTATGTGTTGCGTTAAGCTTGATTGCTTTTAAAATAGGAAATGGCTGTTGTAAAATAGGAAAAACAAGGGTTTAGTCGACGTTTATAGTTATTTTAAAGCTTTAAAATTTCTTTGATCATTTTCTAGGCCTTAGTTACTATTTTATCCACAAATGTAAATTTCAATCAATGTTTGTTAAATTAATCACAACAAACTACCCTCACATATTTTAAACGCATCTAAAAAAAATGAGGGTAGATTTGGTTTAACCTCTGCAAAAATATTAACTTAAAAAAACAGTCGTGTCCAAAAAACAAATAAAAAATACTATTTTTCACGATGTTATTCCAATGATTATAATTTTTTAAAACTTATGTGATTATTTCAACTTCATTGATTTTAAGTTCTATTCCAAAAAACCTACAAGTTCACACTTCTTGAACTAGATGGCGTTACTGGTCTAACAAAAAGGTTTTACGCTAAAACTATAAACAATGTTGAATTAAAATCATTTTGTTAGAAAACAACGTGTTTATTGTGACATTTAAGGTTTTAAATCACGATTAAACTAATTCAAACATTAAAAAACGAACTCGTAATAAAGTTTCTCTTAGGTTTATTCTTAGATCGCGCTATCGAAGTTTTTATTGTGTGCGGAGGTTATAAGAAACTTTTTCGGGTGATTCCGTGGGTGGTCCGTTTCTTCGGAGTAAGCCAGCCCTTTGGGGAGCTGGTGGAAATCCCCAACGCTGAATGTTTCTAACAACACCTGTCTTTCTGTATGTGTTCGAAACCAAAACGAAATAAAAAAAAATCTGGCTCTTGACCGTTTAGAGAAGTTCTCAACACTACTCTCGGAGAAGATTGGACCACCTTTTGCTTTAAAAAAAAAGATTCTTTTTTTATATGCATTTTAGGTTATAGTTTTTGGATGCCGAAAGTTAAATAGTTACAACACTAAATAGTCACAAAACTATTTCTAGACTTCTACTTATGGGTATCTACTAGATAACGATAAACATACCGCTCTGTTAGGTCAAAACAGTTGTAACTCAAAATACAACTGCATTTTAAAATCAACTTTAATACAACTTCAATGAACTTGAAACAAAACTAACAAGGATTTGAGTTGATAATGTTTTGATCTAGCAGTGCGATACAAAGGTACTTATGCTGAGAAATACATACATACTAATAAACAGAAAACTTCCACGACTCAGGAACAATTCGCGCTCATCACATATATTTGCCCTTACCGGGGATCGAACCCGGGACTACTAGCTTCGTAGGCAGGGTACCAACTACGCTAACCATAAGTACACATTTTCGTTACGTCATTCGCACCTTCAAAACAATAATGACGTAATTCAGAAATTTTAAATTTCGAATTGGGTCTCTATAATAATAAATTTATGACTTGAAGTTTGAAAGCAGAAATTTTGAATTAGGTCACTATTGTTCTGAAGGTGCGATGTGTGGTTAATCAAGTTCCAAATAATGACTGACAAATTCAGCGTATGGAAATATTGTATGTGTTAACCCCAGAATGTTATTTCACTTTATCTGAATAAATATGTATGGGCACGAACGTTAATTTATGAACAATGGTTGTCAAAAAAATATGCTTGAAGTCGTCAATGTCATTAAGGTCTGTTCATCCTTACTTGTCTTATATAGTAAACAACTTTCTAACCTCGAAATGGACCTTTTTTGGCTAAAACAACTCTTTTATCGTAAATAAAGTAAACTGAGTAAACATTTTTGGACATCACTTGGCCAATGTGTTGTCTGTGATTGCTTTATTTTGTTTAAAGTAGCTGTTTTAGCCAAAAAAGGTTCATTTTGAGGTTAGAAAGTTGTTTAGTATATAAGACAAGTAAGAATGCAACAGACCTTAGAGATGCCAAGTCATTTGGAACTTATAGGAAACTCAACCTTATTGTTGTAGAATGTCAGATTGTCTTTGAACCTAATGTTGGTCACATTAATTCTTTGACTGTACCTACTGTTTTTTACATATAGTTGTTTGTCTCTGCTTTGGAAAAAAATCGATTAACAATACAAATAGTAGGAAATAGTGCATAAAAAAAACTATCAAAAAAAAAAAATTTTTTTTAAATGGAAATGAGTAGGCTTACAAATACACAGGCCACCTGATAGTAAGTGAGCTCTGGATCCCAATTTTTCTCGTAACATAGATGACGTTTGAATTGAAAGTTTTTGTGGAACATTGGAAAATTAGTTATTTATTGCATATAGTGTATGACTAGCCACGGCCACTCAAATTGACGTAACGCGGTTGCGCCGTGTATGTAATATTCAGAAGTGAGACGGGACTTCGTAGATTGAAAATATTATAGGCCCACGGCAAAATGAAACCATGACCCACTAGAGAACTATGTCACAGTGACGTTATAGTTCAAATCGTAAGAATAGGCAAACAAGATGTCACTGTGACACAGTTCCATGGAGGTTTTGCCGTTCTATAACTGCGCCGTACATAGAACACTTTAAAAAAATCGGCCAGGTAAATGTGTTTTTTTTTTAAAGCTGTTAATAGTTAAATACACAAAATTTTGTTCTTGTCATAAAAAATTACATGATTCGACATAAGATGCAAACAAATTCAATCACCCCGTATATGACCTTTAAATAATGTATCTACCAGTTATAGCTAGTGCCCGCCAAAACCAAAAGGAAGTATAAGCATTAGAAACTTCGTACTCTATACTGCCTTTTTCTTTTCAAACACTGTTGATCGTATCGCTACTGCGACAAATCTGAATCACTTGGATTATAAGACTGAGGTCAAGGTCATAATTGAAGGTCACCGAGGGCACTACGACATTGGATTATTTACTCAGTCTACACTTCTAATAAATATGTATTACGAATATTGGAGAATATTTTGTTATTAAAGAAGATGATAAAAAAGATAAAAAGATAAGATAAAAGAAATTTATTCAGTAAGTAAGCCGCACGGGCACTTTTACACGTCAAGAATCTACCGGCGCTTCCCAAGAGAAGACCACTGCCGAGAAGAAACGCCGCAAGAAACTCAGCAGTCAGTCATTTTTTAAACATATTTCTTATTACAATGGTACTACTTAGTCTAGCATTATATAAAGCTATAAATATTAAATTAAATATAGTATCAAATAACATGCGTAGTTCAGCAGGAAAACATGCCAATTAAGAATCTTACGGGAGAGATAGAGAAAAAAAAACCACATACTTATGTGTATATAAGATGGTGCGAGACGACCACATAAAAGTTTCGATATGTTTTCCTACATCAACGGTGTCCCCTAGATGATATGTAGAAATAAGTTTTTAGGGGAAAAATATAATATTTATACGCCAGTTGTAAATTTAATGGGTTTTGCGTCTTTATTGAATTAACTTATTAACTAAAAAACTACATTTAAATATTCTTATTCTCTTACTTTCTAAATTAATGAATTGAAAATAAAATAAATATGTATATATACAATTATAATTAGAATAATTAACAACTAATGTAACTAATTATAATAAATAAAAATATTTATCATTTATATCATTTGTAGCCTAACATTGTAGTTCAAGTTTTTGGATACAATCGGCAAAATAGAACGCTGTCCCATCATAGAACTTTGTCACAGTGACGTTTTGTTTGACCATTCATACGTCGCCTATTGTACTCTAGCAACAAAACAATGATACATTACAGAACAAATACATTTTATTGAACACCTCAAAAATATCACCGAACAATTATACAAGATAAGAACAGGCGGTCTTACCGTTGCATAGCGATCTCCTCCACACAACCTTAACCAAGAATATTTTTTTAATAAATTGATTTGAATGACTTAAATATGTTTCTACTATAATTTGTTCAACGTGTTCAATTGTTCAATCAGAAATTCGTAGCCTTCGCTACAAGCGCACTGCAGCGTAGCGCTACATTAGCGAGGGTGCGTCTACGGGCCGTAGCCTGCTACGAATTTGTATACAGGGTGGAAAAAACGAACGCCACATGTACGGCAACTATCTTTAATATTGAAAATAGCAAATTCTACGCAAAGGAGACTTACTATTAATTTTGAAAACAATTATTACTGCATTTGTGGGTTTCGAAAATTTGCCTGCCTTAACCGGGAATTGAACTGGTCGAACATAACAAAATAATAAAGAAGTGTTTTTTACGGTCTTTATTCAATTTAAAGGTGTATGTGTACATAACTGATCACTATCAATAACACTATCTGTATCATAAAACACGAATTTATTGTTTTTTCATATTTGACCAGGTCGATTCCCGGTTAAAAAAGAGTTTTTTTTTCAAAAATCCATTAATGCAGTATTTTTTGTTTTCAAAAATAAAAGTAAGTCTCCTTTACTTTGCTCACCTATAAGAATCCGCTTTGGTAAGAAGGCTTAAACACAAGCTATTATTGTCTATGGTCTCTACTTAGTGTCTAAACAGGCTGGAAATGTGTCCTTTTTTGTTTTGTGGCGCAGTTTATAATTATTATTTTTATAAAAACTACGAATGTGTAGTTATTTTTATTCTAATAAATTACATTTTACAACTTATTTAATTATATTTTAAAATTAAAAAGCTATCTCTTTAAAAGGGCCCTGAGGCATTGTCCCGAAGATGCTGGCAGCATTTCCTCGCTGGATAGTTAAACTTATGCGTTGAGCGAGGAAACTGCCAGCTCTTCGGTCTCCCGTGACGTCAATGAGTCTCTTCGAAATTTCTTTGAAGAGGCTTTGAGCGCTAGGACCCCACGGACGAAGGGTCTCGACGCCGAATGGAACAAACATATATTATAACTACGAATTGTTAATTCATCGATAAACAACCCAAAAAACTTGTATCATACATCGACATTAACCAATAAACCTTTTGTTGCAGGAACGCCAGAAAGAGACCAACCAGCGCCTTATGTCGAAGCGGGACGGCCGTAGGATGCGTGCTTCAAATAAACACAACCGCGATAGATAATACCGACTTTTTCAAATTCGAATTTTGAAAGTGGAGTAAAGTGGACTTTCGGGTGCTCATGATGGACTTGCCTTAATTTTTGTTAGTTTGCGGGTAGTTAGGTTAGAGGCGTGTGATGCGGCGGCGAACCTACCGCCTGAGGCTTGCACAGAAGCCTGCGCTGGTCTGACGAAACCGTTAAGGTAAGAATTATTTTTAAATGTTACAATACAATACATACAATAGTCGATTATACACCGAGGGGATAAAGAACTGTTTTACCTATGTCACGGGCGCGATATTGAATCCTGAGGAATTGAGGGACTCCAGATTTAACTCCTGAGCGTAACTCGCGAGCGAGGGTGTTACGAGTTAATTCCTGAGCGAAGCGAGGGAATTAAAACGGAGTCCGGAGTGCAGCGAGGGATTCAAGCTCGCCCAAGACGAAAACAGCTTTATCCCAAAGGAGAATACTCTTCTCACGTTTTGTTTTATTTTCTTTGTTTTGCGTATATGGCTTGTAGAGGCCAGTTCAATTTTCAAATGAGTTCTTTTTGCTGTTGGTTTCTATGGAACAATTTTTCATACGAATTAAAATCTTATTATAACCCGCTGGTTAGCCGATGGCTATAATGACTTATTTTAAGTGAGGTTTGCATGATATACAATTGGGCAATTTGGAGCATGTGCTGTGAAAATATGCTTTATGCACCACACAAAAAAAAACGGGGAAAGACAAATACATGAACTTCATAGACAGCAGGGATTTATTGTAGTGGTGGTAAGGCGAAGGTCCGCAGAGATCGGTTACACCAATTATGGTTATAATATAAAAAGAGGTAGATATGTTACCTATACGGTATTCCGCATGTAAAAATGGCCCGGCTTACGCACACATAATCATAAAATATTTCAATAACATACTAATTCATAAATGACAAGTGAAAGCAGGATGGTATGCTAATTTCTGGGAGCGAAACAGAGACGAGTGTATGTTGCTCTGCAGACTAGTTCACGGTTGCGTTGACGGCGCAAGACTAAGTAAAGGTGTACCAATTGGCTTGGTTTTAGGGTACCATTATCGAAGTGCGAATAACATATCTACCTCTTTTTACTATATTATATGATTGGGTTACACCATCTTACCTGCTACCCTGCCGCCGAGCACATTTTTGTGATACGATGTGGGGGGTGAGATATGTTCCGAGTGAAATAACTAAGTAGCATAGTGCTGCCCTTCTAAATAAAAAGGACGCATGTGCATTTTGAAAGTCAAAGCAAATTTAACCTTCTGCCTTAAGAAATAAAGTCAATTTTATTTACGTGGTTATATGAGAAATGCGCCCTTTTTTCTAAGGAGGGCAGAGTGGCATTCAAATCTCCACTTTGCCAGCAAATGTTACTGCATTCCTACTTTAAATCCATACACAATAAAAAAAAACTTAGTCCTCAAACTAGGTCATGCATTGTAATGTACTGTGAAAAGCACTTATATAAGTAAACGGCCATCGTACCAAATGTAAGTATACATAAGAGTCAGGG
Source organism: Acleris literana (assembly GCA_946894065.1). Taxonomy (NCBI): domain Eukaryota; kingdom Metazoa; phylum Arthropoda; class Insecta; order Lepidoptera; family Tortricidae; genus Acleris; species Acleris literana. The sequence continues at coordinate 9,884,169 of OX335694.1, forward strand.
TCAATAGAAATGATAAAAGATGTAAACAAATTAGTACTGTTTGACACATAACCTCAATATTTCTACAAACGAGTTTTGATTTAAGAAAACGTACAGTTAATAGTTATTTAATCTTAAACAGAATGTAAAAGTAATGATCAAGCGCTCGAACATCATTAAATATAACTCACGCATGTAATAATGGTAAATAAGTCCGTTTGGTTTTGTTTACGTCTTTTGTCATTTCTATTGACCCCGACGATTTTATTATCAGTGGCATAGGGGCGTTTAGATATTTTTGACGTCTTGGAAACGTGTCTATATTTACGACTACGACTGTACCTGTACCTGTAAAGATTTTGCAGACAGTAAGCAGAACGATGCCGTTAAAATATAATTTTTTATAAATATCTTATTACGTCCTACTAAAAGTACATAATCATCTGTACATAATCCCACTGTCCCTCCGGGAGTACATTTAGACCTTGGTAGTGCCCACTTGATCGCTGATATTGGCACCTTTGGCTGCCAGCGCCATTGCGTGCTGTCTGAAGGTCATTTACACTAAACTTTTTATTTCTTTCAGTCCAGAAAGAAAGAGGAATTCTTTATTTTAACTTGTAAACAACCGCATTTAGTGTAGTAATATATAAAAACAGAGGAATAGTTGCGTCCTACTGGAAGGACAAACTCGGAAAAAAACTGGTTTTTTTTTGATAATCTTTCCGTCTTTGTTATAAATAGTGGATTGCGGTTGCTAGACCATGACGCATATATAAAACTTATACCTACTGTAAATATATAATAAGTCTGTACGCAAAGTATACCATCGATTGAATGTCAATACGAAATTTAATTTAAATAAATTCTACTAGTATAAATTATAAATACGAAAGAATATGTGTAAGTTTGTAACTCCTTCATTATCGAAATCTACGCCGACAAAGTCACGGGCAGAAGCTAGTCATCCATAATCCATACATCGTTAAATATTTTGAAAAGTTAAAGGATTATTTTCTATAACAATACGCTGACTAAAGACGTTTTCTGAACATGTAGGCAAACAATCTGCCAACGAGCCGAGCCGAGTCGACAAATATTTGTCACGCTCGACATAACCACGTCTCGTAAACATACTGAGCAAAGAAAAGGATAGGTCGGGAGACTCTGAAGGCCATCATTTGGAGCTTTATTAAGTTTTCGTACTACCTTTTTGCTGACGGCGTTTATATTATACCGCAAAATGTATGCTCGCAAACTCGTAAGCTCTTAAATATCCCAATTTATTCCCGTGAATGTTATCAAAGCCATAAAGTCAGTTACTGAAGATTCAAGAGGATTGTGAAGCTAAAAATTACAAACAAAATGCGATAACGTTTCTGTCCCCTTAAACCTGGTCCGATTTTTACACGACTGCCCAAAAAATGAGTGTAATATTTTCAGGGTTCGTGTATGTAGGTATGCATGTAGTATGATTCTTTATTCCACCATAACTTCTAAACGACTGTGCCGATTTCGATGTGTGTGGTATCGTTAGAATCCTTTCATCTTCCCAGGTGACATAGGATACCTAAACTGTTAAAATTTAAATAAGAACAATGACAAAATGTCAATTATTTTTGTCAAAAAGGAAAAAAGTCTTCCAATTATTACAATATATCATTTGAAAGGTTTTAATGTGACCTTTTCAAATATATACATATATAGTAGCATTAATAAACAGGTTTACCTGTAAAACGTAATAAATAATAGACAAGTTCAAGACACTAAAAATGCTTAAAATATAACAAAATAATTTAAAAAATTAAAAAACACGACTGCCGTTAAAAATATTGAACTTAAAAGTAAAAAATAACGGAAAAAGTTTTTGTTTGTATATTTTAATGCAGTCGGGGGAATGTTTTCTACTGAGACGATGTCCTTAAAATTTTCCCGATTGCATTAAAAAAATATACTTACTAACAAAAATAAAACTTATTTTTTACTAGAACGACAGTCGTGTTTGTTTTTTTTAATTATTTGGTTTTTGAATATGTCGTCGATATCATACGAAACTATGTTTGTAAGTTTTCTTTTCCAAATAAATATTTCTTAGAATGAAACAAATTTAAAAAACAAAAAACAGAAACTTACAGTCCTAGTTTTTTATTCTTTATAACAACATATTCAAAAGTCGTGGAAATCGGAGTTCATTTAGGGGCGTGAGAAACGTTATCGCCAGTAGCTAATATTTTTTTTGACATCCACCTGATTTTAGCGCTTCACAATTTTCTTAAGGTTTCCTTCCGCTGCCGACCGAAGCCGGCAATGGCAGGGTCACTACTTTCTATATATTTACAATACCTACCATTTTCTTCATAGCAATCGGCAATCTTCGTTTGACAAATATACTATCTGATGCGAGTGCAAGCGAATACTGTACGCTACATATGAGTTCGTCCTTACCAGATCGTCCAGATATCGCATAGATCTGTCTCTTCCTCTATTGGACTGGGCGTCTATTCAACTGGGTAAACCCATATAACATATACTTGACAGTAATGGCAGCCGAAAAACAATACGATAAAACGTAAAAGACAATATGGATTACCCGATAGAACATCATGTCAGCCGAAAGACGTCCACTGCTGGACATAGGCCTCCCCCAAGGCTCTCCACTCAGACCGGTCTTGTGCTTTTCGCATCCACCGCGTTCCCGCGATCTTTACAAGGTCGTTACTCCATCTTGTTGGAGGCCTACCTACAGCTCGTCTCCCGGTCCGCGGACGCCACTCAAGAACCTTCTGACCCCATCGGCCATCAGTCCTGCGAGCAATGTGCCCCGCCCACTGCCACTTAAGTTTGAACATATAGAACCCATGCTTTTTATTAAAAAAAAACGTTATGACTAGCAATAGTTATGACCAAACACATTATGACTAAAAATAATTATGACAGACCCGAAAAATGTACGTTTACTTTGCTGCTGCAAAATGGTTTTAAAATTGCATTCCTAACGAAATGCAAGCATTTTTCCAGCTACTGCATCTCAGCCTGATGCTTTTTGAAAGCGATGCACTCCATAAATACCGCGTTTAGAAAGCCACGACGATAAAAGTATTTCTAGACGTATTTTAAACTTTATAACATTCTAGGGTTTTTAACTTTGCTCAGGTTTTAACATTTTCTTGAGATCGCAGATAACATTACCTACTTTGTTCATTTTCTGTTGATTTAGACCGGTGTTAGCAATGATATAATATAAAAAGAGGTAGATATGTTGTTACCTATACGGTATTCCGCGTGTAAAAATGTCCCGGCTTACGCACATATAATCAGTAAATATTGCAATTACACACTAATTCATAAATGACAAGTGAAAGCAGGATGTTATGCTAATTTCCGGGAGCGAAACAGACGAGTGTATGTTGCTCTGCGGACCAGTTCACGGTTCCGTTGACGGCGCAAGACTAAGTAAAGGTGTACCAATTGGCTTGGTTTTAGGGTGCCACTATCGAAGTGCGTATAACATATCTACCTCTTTTTCATATATTATATCATTGGGTGTTAGAGCAGAGATAAGACCACCGGTGAAATAAACATATGTATTCCATGTTACTCCTCAGAGTTAGCAACGCATTTGGACCCTTTTTCTATACAAATGTAGCTCAGGGCCCTGCCAAGATACATTGCGCTAACTGCCGTTTCGTTTTTAAACCAATCGCGTCACTGGTAGATCACGTGACTCTTCGTATCACATCTACCCGTGATGCGATTGGTTTATCCTCGTGAGACCTGCAGGCCTTTCGCGTAAAAACACTCGCAATCACAATCGTGTTCATTTTGAAAATCGAAGGCTTGTCTGCATACAAAATGAAATCAATTGTTTTGTTTTGAAGCCGATCGCGATGGCGAGTGAGTTACGCGAAAGGCCTGCTGCAGGCCTATTACGTAACGCACTCGCAATCGCGATCGGCTTCGATTTTCAAAATGAAAACGATTGATTGAGATTGCGAGTGCGTTAGGTAATAGCCCTCTGGCACCTATTTTAGTAGGATTGTAAAAGCAACCTAGTAAACTAAACAATAGGGTATATTTTGTCTTCGGTAATTTGTTCTTTATAAAGTACGCTGGGACATAGGAGGTTAAAAACGAAACGAATAGAAACGCTGGTTAGCGCAATGCATCTTGGCAGGGACCTCAAGGCGATAACGTTTCTCAACCCGCTAAATCAAGTCCGATATCCACGATTTCTGAATATATTGTAGCCTATTATCATTGAAAAATGAGGTAAAACGTAAAGATAGCCAAGTTCTACAGCATTTTCAAAAATCTTTTAAGGGAAGAGAAAGTTATAGCGTTTTACGAGTATATGGACTTTCTCAGCTTCACAATTATCTTAGCGTAGATGTATAAATAAAATCTATTCCTTCTGTATTTAATACATATATTACTGAAATTAGTATTGGCTGTATAAAAAATACACCGTCTAATTTTCAAAGCAAACATTTTGTTCCGCGTTCTTTCCCCAATGGTTCTCAAACTTCTAAACCCGATGGCATAAAATAAATAAAGTTAACACTCCACGAGCCCCAGGGAAAAATTTATTCGCGAAAACCCAATTTTCTTCCTTTGAATTAAGTGGCTACGAACTGTTGTTTTTCAGCCGTTTGAGTTTAGGACGTTTTTTCGTATCTTGAAATTAAGCAACTTAGATACCACTTTGTATGAACATCTTATTAAATTGCTATAGGTACGGTCGGCCAAGAAAGTGGTCTACGAGTTTTGACAAAAGTTTCTGTAACATCTAACTATCGCTAAGGTTGACCTTTGTCACTGTCATAATATTATTGCAAGGGAAAATCGAACTTCTTGTATCATGACGTGCAAATAAAGTTCAACCTTACGGTAGTAGACCATATTTTTGGCCGACCGTACCTTGAAAGTGTTATACAATCAATTGAAGCGAGCTAAAATACCGCATCAACATTGATTATTGTATTTTATCGAATAATTTCTTGCTTGTCTTGTTTTCTAAGTCAAGTATCTTAAAAAACCGAGACAGCTAGTTAAATACGACAGCAAAATACAATCAATGTTTAAGTATTTATTAAATCTAACCGCATTGTTAACGTACATAAACCATAAAGTCATAACATCCATTAGTTTGTCCTTGTGCCTTCAAGGACCGCTTAACATTTGACACTAAATCAATTTGATTACAACCCCAAATTACCACATTCCAAAAACACTTTCTTCATTAGAAAAATCGTCTATGAATCCATTATTGTAACGAATAATACTTTCGAGACACGCAACGTAGGACATCAGTTATGCTCATTAGCGATATGCATTCAATCACTCTGACAATACGGCTGACATTCTATTGTAAGCTGACGGAGCTTGCAGCCTTTTGCTTCGATCTTCATTCGAGGTTTAATAGCGGTATTTAAGCGCTTGTAGCCGCTTTTTGTTTTTGTTCGTCTGGTGGCAGTTTGTGCGGAGTAACGCTGCAGCGCTGTAAGGTTGTAGAGTGGATCGATAAGGGGGTGCGCGCGCTGATATGACGTCATACGCCGGGCGGCCGCACACTTTTGAATCCGACAATTCCGGCAATATACAAAAGATGTTGAAACGTAACTTGATTACTTGTTTTGCGTTATTTGAACGTATTGACGTTATTTTTGGCTCGTTTATTATTAAACACGTCACAATCTTGAAACATAAGCTGTCTTTTTAAACGCAACTTAACAAACTATGAATTTGGTCAGTAGTTCCCAAACTTTAAGTCCGGGATGAAGTAATTGTACAATTTAATACTTTATTCGATTTTGTGACGTAGAAACACACGTTATTGACATACACTCAGTGCAAAGTATAAGTAGGTACCTAAATCAAATCATAAAGCTATTTATTTGACGATTGGTTTATTTTTAATTCCATAAATTTATTAAACGGCATCGACGCATGTTATCAATCTACCTTTATTGATTTCTATTGAATCGATAAGATTAAAATATCGATTAGTTTAAACTTATCAAGCTATCAACATCAGAAAATCTACTTATACTAACTATATTAATTTATCGTAAATTTGTTAAATATAACATTACACAACGTAGCGTACAATTTGTTAACAAATGCTAAAACGATATCTACCCAATTTAAACACCTTACCATGTTCATTTCTCCGTGCCTTAAGAATTAATAAATACATTACAATTTCCTAATCCAATATATTATATATGTACTCGGAGTTTTTGTTAAAATTATCTGATAATAATTAAAATCTCTTACTATCGCGGTATTAAATATCGACTTACGTCAATGCAATGCGACATTTTTATCAATACATAACGTGCGTCAAAGGAAGAAGCATGGTCTTATGTCTTATCAAAACTTAGATCCAAGTATATTGTTATCAGTTTGAGTAATGTGTGACTAATTCAGTTATTTTAGTAAGTAATTGGTTGAATATTTGAAGTTTTTTGATAGTACAAGAATTAATCTAATTTTTAGTTATTTTATCATATTAGAGGCAAAAACTGTTTTTGCTTTACGATGTTGTATGATAATGTATTACGATGTTTGTCACTGTACAGCTATGTCAACCTCTTCAGGATTTATTTTTTAACTCAACGGACGAATTAACTAGCTAACTAGATGTTCGAAAAACAAAGTTTTGGGGCGTGATATTTTTAACTCAGCCACCATTACGTCAAGTATAAGTTATAATTTTATCCAGCAGAATAAAGGCCCACTCCTCGCGTTAGTAGACATAATGTCGGTCAAAGGTCAAACTTCAGTAAAAATATTTAAACGTGTTTCACACTCTTCCGTAGAAAAAAACGGAAATCTCTCCTTGAAAACCCGACTTAACACCACAGCGTTCCAGGGATGTTTTAAAATTGGGGTCTGAAAACGATCAAGATCTCAACTTGCTTCAAAATTATGGGATCCTAGTGAAAAAAGGTATAAGTAAGTTGAAGATCAATTGAAAAAGGGTTTAAGTCAAATATACTCCGTTAATGTATTTACCATTTTTAATAACGAGTTCAAGTCGACTTGTACTCTTTTTCACTAAGACTCCAGAGGATAGCAAAGACTTTAATGTTCCGTAGTTTGTGGCTCAGGAACGCACGATCGCGCGCCGTACAAACAAACACACGATCCGGTTTCCAATAAACTATTATTACGCAGATACGGATGGACTGTTTTGTTTAGTCTGCCTATTGTTTGAGTTTAAGACGTGACCTAATGGATGTAAAGGTGTTGCACACTGTCTAATTCATGTAAAAAAAAATGTTATGCATATTGAAAGGCAAGTAAAAATATGATGTAAAATAAATCCTTAAATTCTTAAATCATACTTAGAATATTATAAAGTGGCAGAATCATATTCAATTTTCATTGCAAAATTGACGTTGCCTCACAGGAAAAATACGTTACATTTACAAATAAAAAATAATCAGAGAAAAACCCACAACATATAAGTAATTTAATTGTCAGACACTTTTCCCATTATTCGCACCCTTTTCCTTCCTTTCTGCTTATGGTAAAAAAACGCGAAATAGGTATGAGTCACGCTCATTTAATTATTTATTTAGTGGAGACTTTTTTAAATACACGTGTTTAAGGGTCATTGCAAAAATACTCAGTTGGGTAATGATTTAAAGAACCGGCTCGTTTGTTCAGAGATATGTTAAAATTCACAATTGCACGGACTCGATTGACCTTCATGTTTATAGTAGGAAGGTACAAAGGAATCCTGTTTTGGGACAAGATTTATACATTTATACATTTTAAAAAAAACTTGCCCTGTGTGAGTCTGACGTCACACACGAAGGATTCTGTATCTTGTATATTAACCCCTTAATAGGGGTGTGTCCTGGGTAAAAAAATATAATTCTAATTAGTCCGTCAGTGAGATTATCAAAAATATTGAACACGTATTTTTGCTTTAAGTATCAAATCAATCAAAATTGACAAATATAACGCGCATCAACGTTCGGGATTGGGTTCTCGTGACGTCACACCGTGATTTTAAGTGAGCCACGGCGTGACGTCACGCGAAACTTCATCTGACAGTATCTTCGTCATTTTTTGTTTAATTGACAAAAGAAAAAATACATGTTCAATATTTTTGAGAATGTAAATGACGGACTAATTAGTTTTTTTTAGGATACTAGCCTATTAGCGGCCATAGACATACTCTGTAAAAATCCCAAGTATCTAGCTGTTACGGTTCATAAGATACAGCCCTCTGTGACAGATGTACAGACAGACAGACGGACAACGAAGCCTCAGTAATAGGAGTAATTTTGGGTACAGAATAAAAATATGAGTGAGTCCATAGCTTTATAACACCAGCATCCAAAATAATTTGTAGACAACGGAACATGCGCACACGCACATTGGCGTTAATCAGAGATCGGACCAGTCACCTGGTTTCAGTCAGTCACTAGATTAAACCTTTACGTTTTTATTTATTAGCCTTTAAGTCTTATTGTTTGAAAAGGTCTTTGGTAGATTTATTTTTGAATAATTTATCTACTAACGTTTCGCCTTCGTCCACGTAGAATTCGTTTAACGTTATTCCCATGGTGCTATTTTTTTTGTTTTTATCCAATTTTGTTCAGAGGTGTTAGATAAATATTCAAATATTCATCATCACAAAATAAAACCTTTACTAATATAAATGCGAAAGTATTTGCTTGTTGGTTTGTTCCGTCTTTACTGTTCAACCCCTCAACTTTGGTACAGGATAGGTTTATAGCCCGGACAGTTCTCAAAGCAAAAACGATCAATGACATCTGCGCAAACTCAGTAGTTTTAACTAAATAGGATATTGATCTAGCCAAACAATTATCATTCCGAAAATAAAAGGATAGAAAGCATAATCACAGGATGTCACGCTCTCACAAGACAAATACTTAAGTGATAAGCAAAGTAAAATAAAAACATGGCGTTGTAACGGCCTGCTCAGCAAATAGTTAAAAAAGTCGAAGTTTGAAGCTACGTTATCTCCCTTTTTCCTTAATTGTCTCGAAATAGAGTGAAAGAGAAAGAGTATCCATAGTTTCGAGTTTAGTTCTACCACTTAGTTACTAACCCCCGCCTGATATGAATTGACGTACGGCAGCTATCTCACCCGTACCTGCGCGGGCGCAACACGAGGCGATAGTGATGTTTGATCACTAATCTCCAAGGCCCGTCGTTAACAGATTATGCGGCAATGGAATAATTGTTCAGTGTTATTTTAGTAAGGCAACGTTGTATTTACAGATATACAGTACCTAATATAAAACTTATAAAAGTAATTTTCTGGCCCCTATTTGACGAATCTGAGACCCTACTTTGGAAGTCGAGGTTCGAAGTTACGTTAGTTCCATCCTTGTCACTCGTCATTCGAGGCTAAATCGAAAGAAAGGGATAGAGGTAACGTAATTTCAAACTTCGATTTTCAAAGTAGGGCCCCGTTTTGGTGACAAGTTACAGTTAGTAGTGTTGCCAGACGTCCTGATTTCGGCGGGATGTCCCGATTTTCAGGGGTCTTTGGACACGTCCGGGTTTACCCTTGATCGGGACGCCAATTATCCCGATTTTCAGCACATCGCTAGTGTTCATATATAAGATACTGATTTATAACGAACGAAAAGGCCAAAAACGGTTTGTCACAATTGGCATTGCAAGAGGGTTGTAATTCGTGCTTTTTGTACTGTCCCGTTTTGAAAACCTAATTTCCGTTTTTTTTCTAGCACAGTGTCGATTTATGATCCCGAAAACCCCGAATTAATAGTACTCAACTTGACAGAAGCGCGTTGAGCTAACCTTATGTGCACCTGTTTAGTCCACAAGAGAAAATATACATTTTGGACTAAACAGGTGTTCGGTTTGTAACCGTACTAGTTAATTAATTAAATAAATAAGTAAAGAACCGGTAGAATATTTTACTTTATGATTCCATTACTGACTGTACTACTAGCTAAAATGAAAATTCAAAAAGTAGTTATTAATTATAGGGTGGATGTGAAACGAGTAATCAAAGTTTAAAAAAAATAATTGGTATAAATGTAACCCATCTGTACCCTTACCATGAGTTACAATTACTACTCGCTAGCTAGTCAACTGTATAGGTATGGAGTGCGAGGGATGGAGCATTCAACTCGCTAGCGAGTCCGGTAAATTGTAACTCATGGTAAGGGTACTGAAGTGTTATTCTGCTAAAAACGGCTTCTTAAGAAACGAACGTTCGATCGAACTTTAACCTGCCAAATTGAGAGTGAACACTATGGCGAAACAACTTAAACTCGCCGGTTTATAATTCTTCCGTCGAGTTGTATAAAGATTCAGTGAAAAGAATTCTTTCTAATTATTGCATTGGAAATACACGATATGAACGAAACAATCAACGACACAAAAAAACTAACCAGTGGGCCTAAACAAATGGCATTTGCGCAGTTAACGATTACAAAAAAAAAATTATATGGTTGACGTAAGACTTCCCCTGAGTCATTAATTTCCTTTGTATAATGCAACTAGCTTAAGCCCTCATTTCACGAAAAACTTATAAACGCTATCCTTTAAAAAACGGTTTCTTGTCGAACGGTCGTCGATCGGTCGAACGAAGTCATACAAGCGAATTTTGAGCAACTGAATGGAGAATGCACGGCCTAAAAAAATTGTAAGCTCTGGCGGAACAACTTAAACTCTCCGGTTAATATTAGTTCCGTCAAGTTGTGAAACGAGTTAGCTAAAATACTATTACTACTATTACTATTTTAGCTAAATACTATTTTCGAGTTGTAAACGTAAAATAAAAGAGTCCCTATATATTTGTCTATGCTTTGTAAATAAGTACCTAACAAAATGTTTTTTAAATTGGTAAAAGAAGCATGAAAATCATTTTATTTCATTTTCAGGTAAACACGTTACTGAACTATACGAAGTACTTAACTAGTTTGTTACTATCCGCGTGAATTACTGAGGTACTAGTAAACTTTTTCAACTAGAAAACGTTATCTGTATACAGACAGTGATATTGGCTATGTTAATATTTCCTGAGTTCATATAAGAAATAAATAATATTTTTTTAAATTATACTAGAGTTTTAATTAAATGCTCTTATGAACCAAAAATACCAACATCAGGTAGGTACTCGCAAGACTAATGTACACACGCAAATTTATCAAACACTAATTTACTCCTCAATCCATTCTAAATAACTTTGAATAAAAGTTTAAGAACCGCTGCACTGCCAACTTACATATAAAAAAACGTTTCTACATGATCAAATTGTCAAATGCTTCTACCAATTTGATCGGTTAAGCCCGACAGTGAATGGCGCCCTTTAGTCTGAATATGTAAATTGCATTCCGCATGGAGTCGCGTTCATAACTGTATGATATCTATTAGCAGTATTGCCTCATTGCATTTAAGTATGGTATTTCATTAAGCCGACTTGGAATGCTATGCGCTTCGTATAAAGATTATGCGAAGTTCACCGACGCTGGTTTTATTCAGAGAGACGATGAAGTTAAATTTATTTTGCTCTTGATTTCAATGGAAGAAATATTAAACGATTTTAACATTCAATTTAAATGTTTAAAGTTCTTTACTAATAGCAAATGGTATTTGCAGATATTTTTTTTGCTAATGGCCTGACTGATAAAATCTGTATGACCAGCAGAAGAGCAAAGTGTGGTACCTAAACTTGGTTAAAATAAGTAAACGATCAAGACCCACGGTTAAACTAGAATTTGTTGTGTTTATATATAGTTCTAATTATGTTCTTAAGGTTTATACGCCAGTTATATTACAAAAAGATCGTTGCGTGCCGTCTCTTTCTAGCGGTCCGGGACTTTTTCTATAGGCATCTCTTGCCTGTGCCAAAATCGATTTGAATTCCAGATACACTGCACTGCACACGTGAAGGACGTAAACGTAAAATATGGTTTCAAGTAGTACATATTCAAGACAACACACTTCTTTTGAAATCGATCGGTTAATACCTTGTCATTCAACTGACGTCGTGCCCGCGGACCGACTGACGCATGCGCGTCTGGCTAATGTCTATCCCGTACGAATATAGATGAGTATTGGCTTATACGTACTTTCGTAGTCCGCCGTGATCTATTCAACGCGGCCGCCTTACTTTATCGCCGGAATTCTCGATCGAGCACTCACTTGATTTTTGTCGCATAGCGACAAAGAGAATAATTCACATTCTAAATATTTTTAATTATGAGTAGAATGCGGCTTTACGTATTTAAATATATAATGGAAAAATAAACTGCGGCAAAAGTATGCCGTAGCGTGCTTATTGAGGCTTATTGTCGTCAGCGGGCGGCACGGCGGCGGATAGCGCGCGAGTCGTGTCGGATCGTGTGAGGCGGCCGCGGCCGGCGGCGACGAAGACGACGAGCGAGCCGAGCAACTCGCTCACTCAGTCAGAAAAGCGGACTCAAACCGCGCGGTCGCGTGGCGCCGGTGCTTGTAGTTTTTTAGTTTTGACAGTTGGCGCGTTTTTCGGTTAAACTAGATATTTTGTGGAAATCATAGATTTAAGTTCGTGTAATCTGTGTATTTTCTGTTTACATCTAGTGTTCGACTAGTCATTTGTGAATTTTCCGTGTTGGCCGAGTGTTGAGTGATTGCCCGCCGTGTGTACAGCACAGCCGTATTTCAGTGTACAATTTTACATTGTGATTTCTCTTGGAATATTGTTTTTGTGGCGTCGCCGGCTCCTACTGAGGTAAGTTTTCTATCATGCATTGTAATATATTTGAAGTCCGGTCAGTATTACTATTTGGGTCATAGAATTTGAATTTCTGTAGCAAGTTTCCAAATATAGCGAAGGGGCGTCACAGCAGCGTTTTCAGGGCTGCATCTAGCGAGTTTACATATTAATCAGGGTGCACAAGGTGATTTTATAGTCGAGTGGGAACCGCGGCTCGGCCGGGCGCGACTCGAGACAGCTGTGGCACTCGCAACGGGTAAAAATAAATACAAGGCATTATCGGCGGGTACAGACACGCCACGCCGGCTTGCGCTCGCCGTCCACGCGATATTATTAGTGCTTATTATAAGTAGGATACTGGCCAGTTAGGTTATGTCCAGGTCTTTCGCGTGCTCATGGAAAAAACGCCGAAGATCTCAAAACCGAAGGGGTAGTCAACGTGGTGACATCTAGAGACGGTATAGCTACCCACCAGAATGTAGGTCACTGGAAAGACGCCAGTATAAGGAAAATACTTGTTTAAAAACTGGTTTTAATGGTATTACTGACTCGAGTAGTATTCAAAGTACGTATAATGTAATTTTACATTGTAAAACTACCAGAAGTCAAAGAAAAATCATATATTTTTGGTAACATTGTGCTTCAGCATTGCCTTTCTGTTAGCACTACAAATGTTTTAACAATTTCCTTTTGTATGATCGCTTTAATGCAGAACTAATCTCTCCGCAGTACATATTTCTCTGCAGATATCAAAAACCGTTGTTGCTAATGTATATCATGAATCAACTGTTAACAATCGTCACACTGACCAACAACTGATAAAAATGGAATTTTGTTTGGTCGCTACATCTGGTAATATCGCTACTTTGACACCAGAAATACATAAACTGATCCCATGTTTTTGTCAATAGGATGTGCCTTCTGCCGGTGAACACTCCATCATGTGGCCCATCTGTTACCTTTTGCTATTAACCTCTTGTATGCCTAGAGATGGATTTGTGACCAACTTTTAAGCAATTTTTGGCTTTAAAATAAGGTGTGTAAAAAAACCATAATCTAAGACTAACTTAAAGGAGTTCAAACAATAAATTAAGCGGACCAAAAATAAAGTCTTGAAATTGTACTATACTAAATTTATAGATAGGTTTTTCTTATCTTACCATTATATAATCAGATAAACTGGAATTGTGCCCTGCTAATCCAATAGGCAGTATCTCAGATAAAACTCCTATAGCAATATCAACCTTTTTACTAACAGAAGAGAATTAAAACTGCTTTGGTTATTAAATTTAGGTTACTGTTTATTAGCTTAGTAGAATTATATTTGTAAAATTCCAACATGCTATAGGTATTATCATGTAAAATTCCTAAAGGCAATTAAAAAATAGTATGTACGTATGAGACGGACACATACAAATATGTTGTTTAAGGTAATGTTATGTCACTTGAAACAGGTCTTTGGGTAGGTATATTTGTCCTATGAGGTAATTCATTCAAATTTGAACAATAAATTAAGCTCTTATTTACTTTTTGGTAGGTACTATTAATAAATTTATGCATTTTAGGCAGAAAAATATTGGTAAAAGTTAACAGAACATGTCTGCAATTACCTCTTTTTTTTTGCTTTATAAACAAATTCTTTTTTTCTAAACAATAACAACACAACTAAATATATGCATTTTGTATATATTCAAAATACATTTATTTTTGTGCACCCAGTAAATACGATGTTCTAGATAAAAAATCTTAAATGCTTTGAATATGAATATATACAGTAAATGAGACCTTATGTCAGGACAATTGAATTTGCTATATTTTGAGAACTCTAATGCACAAACAAACTGTTATTTATCAATAGTACTGGTCTTATCTTGTCCAGCGGGCCTATTATGGTCGTGTTTATTGATGTGGATAACCTGGGGACCTAGTGAAAAGGGGGTTCAGCCTTCTGAGGTTCAAGTGTAAAACGGTATATGTCTAGTAGTCTCTGCATGTGACTTACACCCTTTTTTATTATGAGCAAAGTTGACTTAGCCCTTATGCACTAAGACCCTAGTGGATATAACAACTGTCACTTTCTGACCACTATTTTAATGCAAGAGTATGTGCTCTGATGGGAGAGTGATTATTCGGCGTTTTAACCGCCATCATTATTGTCTTCGCATATTATTCAAGATAGTGTCCCTGCCTACCAAGCTAGCGGTCCTGGGTTCAAATCGTGATAAGGGCACATATTTGTGTGATGAGCGCGAATATTTGTTCCTGAATCATGGATGTTTTCTATGTATTTAAGTATATAATTCTCTATATAAGTATTTATATCGTTGTCTATACCCATAGTACAAATCTAGAGCGTAGTTTGGGACTAGGTCTATTGGTGTGACATTGTCCCCTGATATTTATTTATTTATTATGACTAGTTACTAACTACCCTGAGTCCGCTGTTTTTGATATCAAAAGTTGCTGGTAGTAAACATTGATTTTGTTAATATATTGAAGACAACAATGATGGAGGTTGAAACGCCCTAATATTCACTATAGAACACTTGGATACAGTTTTCCTGTGTAAATCTATTCCACAATTACCTACGGATCTTACACATTCAAATGTTTTTCATTATCGTAAGAGTATTGGTTACGGCAAAAGCAGTAGTGTACTTAAGTTATAAAGACTCATTGGTTACACAGCAGCAACTGAGGATTGAATTCAGGCAGTATGGTTGGACTTATGTATCCTTTGTCACTATAATGTTACGTTTGAAATGTGGCAGTAATCTGTCAAAGGTGTTAAAGCAACATGATAATAAAGTGTGCACACTATTTATAATGCTGACTATATCTTGCAATTATGAATTGACACTACAACTCTTTAAGCTAAAGATGAGAGAGAGAGAGATCCCAGGACTGCTTTGGTTTTCTCCAATTTGCAAATAATCATCAAATTAATATCTTGTTTTATACTTTCTTTCTTATTAATAATCATAAGTTAATGAACTACTAATTATCATTGCTTAATTGGGTATTATTATGCTAATTAAGTAAACATACTTACTAATATGTTTGTAGCGTTGGAGAGACCATTAAGGAAAATTTTGTAACAGAAAATCTATTTACCATTAAGTTACCTATGTTTTTGTAATTTGTTTACTTGTAGCGGTTTGTAACGGTTTACCAGTTTATGTAGAGTGACGGACGTTAGACGTACAACTTAATTTAGAGCCGGGGTAGGTATGAGGTGCGGGGTGAGTTACGATAAACCTCGACTAGTCACTGTTGCCCTCTCTTTTCACCTTATTTACTCCGGCTCTCAGTTAAGAGGATTCTAAAGGTGAACATTTCCATACACAATGTGACATAATGATTTTTACCATTTTTGGATATGTTGTAGATATTATGAAAAACTAGGTCTGTCTGTACTTGAAGTCTGAAGGCATGAGTGTATAATTGTAAGTATAAGTTTTCCTTTTTAAGTAAATATTTCTTGGAACGAAACAAATGAAATAAATAAAAAACGGAAATGTATAAATGTAGTTTTTAATAATAACTACCTACAACTTATAAAAAAATCGTGGGATACCAACTTGCTTTCGGGGGTGAGAAACATTATCGCCCGGAGCTAAAAACAAAGCCCAGCCTGAAACAAAGTTAAAGTTAGATGGCTGCAGAGAAACCACTATGTTCATAAAATAATGTACATACAATGGCGGATAATCTGGTATACTGAAATGTGACAAAATACTTTATTCACTTTAGACATGGAACGTTATAATATCAGTTGATATTAATTATTGTATGACTCACATGTCTCATCTGATTGGTATAATTGGAAAATCTTAATTTAAACACCATGTGTTACCGTTGCAAAAATGAGTTTTTAATATAAATTATTATGTCTGCAAGGTTATTAAATTTACTTTTTATCTGTTTAATAAAAAAGTGCAAATTTTTTAAGAAAAAATATTTTTTTTTTTAAAAATGCCTTACAAACACTTGCAATTATAACATGACAAATAATAGCTGAAATAAATAATAATTGAAAAACATAGCTGTACTTCTCAGGCCGTTAGACAATAATCAATCGTTTTTGTTTTTCATTTATAAAAGAAAGTGTGTAAAGTGACAGCAAAAACATACTCATATGATACTAGACAACAATAAACATACATACATAGAGAAATACGTGCTTAAATATATGTAAAAACATCTAAGACTATAACATGTAGGTACAGTCAAGGACTTTAATTGTTATGCCACTTTAGAACCCCGTCGCATAACGTTAATCATTCATTTAAGCGTAATTTCTGTCATGTGGTTTGACGCTGTCATTATGACAGGGTTCCATTGTGGCATAACAATTAAAGTCTTCGACTGTACCTACTCACGCTCGTCCCACAAATATTTACCCTGACTGGGAATCGAACCCTGGACCACTAGCTTTATAGGCAGTGTCACTACTCACTGCCATCTAGCAAGGCTAACAGCGTCGATGAAAGTGATCTACCTAAGCAAAAGAAGTCACAGGCAAATGTTAGTGTGAAATAAAAACAGTCAGACACAGCAGGGGGGACTTTTTAGCGCGTCCATAAATATCCCCGTTGACTGACACTTTATGTGTCTTCTGGAATCCCTGATAGTGTCTGGAATTATTTTTAACACCGGTAGACTCGAAGTGTTCGGATTTATTTGACATTTTAATGAGTGTAGCTGCTTTAGATGTTAATTTGATTTTTCTGTAACAATAGTCTTATTTTCATGTTGATGAGGCAGATATAATTTTCCTAGTTGTTACACATAAAATATCTGATACACTCTTATGCCTCGAGTAATAAGGGCGTGTCAGTTATTTTTGAGTCCAATGTTGGATCATATATTATTGCTGGTGACTGGTAACTTCGGTATTTAAACTAAAAAATATATCTATGTAAGCACGGGCACTTTTACACGTCAAAAATTTACCAGAAAATTACTCTTTTTGTTATTGATTAATTTCATTAGGATCTTTAGAGATTCGACAGCGTACGTAAGATACAGACTAACATACAAAACATTTAAAATTTTTAAACAGTTGGAAGATTGTTTCGTTTATCGCTAGTCCCTCAGAAACTGTGCAATTTTGCCCGCGTAGATCTTGTAGCATATACTTACCTATCTCTAGTCCCGTCCAATCATCATCATTCTCCTGCCCTTATCCCAATTATTTGGGGTCGGCGCAACATGTATTTTTCTTCCATTCTTCTCTATTAGTCGTCATCTCGGTAGTCACTCCCTTTCTAGCCATATCATCTTTCACACAGTCCATCCATCATTTCTTTGGTCTTCCCCTACTCGTATAGTCCCCTCCAATCATCAGCTAGAAAAAGGTTCATCAAACTCGGTCCAGTACTTCTTGCGTGATTCTCATTTAATATATCGCACCTTCAGAACAATAGTGACCTAATTCAAAATTTCAGCTTTCAATCTTCACGTCGTAAATTTATTATTAAAGAGACCTAACTCGAAATGTAAAATTTCTGAATTAGGTCAATATGACAAATATGGGCGTTACAAATAGTCTTAAGTGGATGTACACACTAACATTAGTTTTTAAGTTTGTATTTTTGTAATTAACCTATGAGTATATGATATGGAGTAATCCGAAATAAATGATGATTTGATTTGATTTGATTTGAATATTATTCTGAAGGTGCGAATATCACATATCAAATGTTGAACGGTTTTGGTTATCCAATGATATGCATTGTGTGAATTTGGCCATCAGCAGAATATTGCATTGTCATTGGGTTAACGTGCTTAAAATTTAAATTCATTGCAATAACGGGAATTGGTTTAAAATTTACTTCCAATATCTGACACAATGCGAACATGTGCAGTTAATAAAATACTGGTAATAAAGGATTTATTTTTATTTCGTATTGAGCTTGACTGAGCTGACACTCATCAATCTCTGGACCAATCCGCTTAAGTACTTTCAGATTAGACCTAGGCAGTTGATTTATTTATTTCTATGCCTAATTGTATTGATATTTTTCTTGGCCTCACGCCAGCTATCGGGCGCTGTAATTTAGGTCGAAATTAAGCATTCATTCATCATAAATTATATATATCTTGTTCGTATGCCGTATCTGGTGATTTGGGTGTTGGATTATTGTTTGAACTGAAAACATTGAGGCAACATCTTTTTTATCAGCAGATTCTAGCCATAGAGCGAACTGAATGCGTTAAACCTCGAATTAAGTTCAAAGGTACTGGCGCACTCTTGTTGTTTTTGAAAAATATGCAGCGATGGGTCTTGTTCCGAGAGACGAGAAATAATTGCTGTATTTTGAATCGACATAATTTGAAATATATTGTCTAATCATCTTGCAACAACATATCAACAAGAAATTCATTTTAAACCGCACGTCACACGTAATTCTCCCAACCGTTTAAAATCTCGCCGTGCAATCTCAAAGTGCTTGAATCATTTCTATAGAAAAACCATTATTTCATTGGTAAATTGGTATGCAAGCGGCACAGGACAAGTTTTAATGTTTATTTCTGGGAAGGAGGTATTCAATCACTTGCTAAACGACATTTAACAAACTGATTCTTTAACAAAACGCTTTTTATTCCGAAACTAAATATTTCAGGACCATCTTGTAGAACCCTATAGGTTAGGTTAAGTTAGTTTTATAAAAATCCTGAAATATATACAGTTTTGGAAAAAAAGCGCTTGTGAAATGAATCCACATACGAATTTCAATTATTCTTTCTAGTTGCTGATAAATATACTAATAAAGTTTTTTTTTATGCCATGGAGAAGGAAATTTAGCACACGTGTCACACCTGATGGTAACTGGGATCTGTGACCCATAGACATTTGCATTCTCAAGACTACAATCTAAAGATTCTGAAGAATTTTAAGTGTTCCCGGCCGATGCTTCTGTGGATCGAAGCGGTACCATATATTTTGAGAGCTTGAGGTAGACTGGGTCGCGAAAATCACTATAAAAATGTATGGTGCCGCTTCCGTGGACGACTGAGCGAGCAGTGGGAAGGCAAAGCTGCTAACTACGAAAGCGGCGGTATATATTTTCTTAATCCCTTGTACTGTCGCATCGGGCGCGGAGCGACGGAGGAGCGTCTTCGGGCGTGACTCACGAAGCTCTTTTATAGATCTGCAATTTCATTCCTGCATTCGCCAACTAAACTACCCTGGCTTTCGACCCATAACATTGTGCCCCAGTTGGTCGCAAGTGTTTCAAATATCCTTTGTAATCATATTCCTCGCGGGCAATTTGGCAATGCACCCTCCATAGTTCCCCTTGAGGTGGAAGTATTATACAGGCCGTCAGCCAAGTACAGTTGGTGCCATATCCGTCTACGACGGGAGAGCACAAATGAAATGTTAGCAATGTACGCGGCTAAATGTACCATAAGAAGTATTTATTTTATCTGGCACTAGGCACGGTTTTTTAGTAGTCACCCAATAAAAACGTTGCTCATACGTAGGACTTTGTCATTGTTATGCTTGTCATTTTGATGTTCAGTTTGAAGTTTTTTATGTATGAAAATGCAGTAAAATACTTGACATTTTCTTTAATACTGTACAGAGGTTTTCTTCTATTCAAAACTTTTTGTTGATCGGTCAATCGAGTGAGCAAGCTCATAACGAGTGTTTGTTAGTTGTTTGTACGTTTTGACAGGTTAATATTTCATCCGTAGAGTTGAAAGGTAATTAGGTAAAGGTTAAGACACTAACATGGCTTGACGTATGACTATTTTTGACCTTTGAATTAATTTCTGGCAGAGACGTTTCTAACCGCTAAACATTTATTATAAGAGTTTTTTTTTGTAGAAAACTCCGTGTTCTCGACTCGCTTCTCACGTTAGTTTAAACGTTTCTGCCTTGAAACAGAGAAAACGATTTCCGATGCACTCGAAACTGCAATTCCATTTCTAAATTACGTGGCATATATTATTCCCGAATGTTGGGCCACAGGCTGATCGCAACAGCAATTCGGCTGAAATATGGCGACTAGACGTGCAGTGACGCTGCAGATGCATTTTATAGCCTCGCTGCAGCGTGACTGATTTAACCGCTGCAGTTTATATGGATGACGTCGTTACTTGGGGCTTGTCTGCAATTCTAGTGAATTTCGTAAATTGTAATCTGCTTGTGCAGTAATATTGGTGGGAGTTTGGCAAATTGCTTTGTTTCAAGATTGCCCAAATATTCTTCTATGTACAAAGTTTTCTGGTGTCTTTTTAACAGGCTATTATTGAAAATGTTTTATTTTAAAGGGTCATCCCGCACTGTCTTTTTCTTAATTTTTCGTTTAACAATCTAAGTTATCCTACACTTCTGAGTTTTGATAAGTTTTCCTGCTCACTACGCATGATATTATATTGCTAGGTTAAGAATAATCATTGTTACAAGTAACTATTGTAACGAATTAGCGACTGTTGAGTTTCTTGCGTTTCTTCTCAGCAGTGGTCTCCTCTTGGGTAGCGCTGGTAGATTTTTCACGTGAAAAAGTGACCGTCCGTCTACTTACTGAATAAACATCTTTTTTAACTACCCATTGAATAGATAAAAACCTCCGACATATAATTGTGAGCCCTACGTGATCTATCGCTATCTCTTTAATAGTCCATCCGATTTTCATCTCACCTGGCTAAGAGCCAAGTTAAAGGAACTATCTATGAAAAAAACTACCTTAATCAAAATTACACGGATATCGTAGCAGAGGTAAATCCAGAAGATGGCGGGAGGACCAGAGGCCCTAGACCAGATGCATTGGCCGTTCTTTATCGTTATCAAGAATTTATAGGATTGACGTAAGCTGTGAGACGGTCGCGTCGAGCGCCTACGTCAATTCCATACATTTTGACAGTTTTCGAAAATCATTTACGTTAGCGTTAAGCAACTTGGCTAGCCTCACTGGACGCGTTTATGTGTGATTGGCGCGAGCACGCTCTCCAGAGGGATGAGTGGAGAGACAGAGGAGGCCTTTGCCCAGCAGTGGGACATAAGCAAGCCTAAAAAAATGATTCGTGCTTCAAACAGAAGCATAGATAGACACGTTAAACGTACCTATAACACCCCGTTCTTTGTGCAACCAGAGTTACCAGTAGTAACCCTTATTTACTTATAAATACGGTCGATCAAATTAGCACGACCACTCAAGTCGGTAAGATTGCGTCAGGATTAAAAACTATGACGAAGAAATGTAGGAACAATAAAAAATGTAAGTCTTCGTAAGGGTAACCCATAATTTTATCGATTTTCACTACATCGATTGTGTCATTTCATCGAGCGCTATTTTCCCCTGAAACTATGATGTTTAATTACGTAGTTACGTTAGGTTAGACATGTGACTGCCCAAATAAAAACTCATGCGGCGAGAAATACCCTCGATGAATGAACATTCTGCGTAATAATACACTCGTGGAAAAGTGTTTTGATAAAAAAATAGGTACCCCTTCATAACATATGCATTACTTGATTGATGTCAACCAGCCACAAACTAGTTACCTTATTTATAAATCCGTATTTGTACACAAGCATCAAACCGGTTGCTCAATCACATAACTGAACACTCCTTGACCAGATGTTTTGCCGAGATGTCGAGGATATGATAAGATTCTAAGAAGTAATGCGATTCAAAGTCTTATTTTTTTAAAAGACTTGTTTCATGACTTGCCGCCATCAGATTGTTGCGAGGAAAATTCAACCAATACGATATTGAGGCCAGTAAAACAAAGTAGTCCTATTGGTGGATTTTTCCTCGCAACACCGCTTAGCTGCCTTGTACAGCTCTGGTGGAAATGAAGCCTAAGATGTCATTCTTTTGGAAAAAATCGTGCAGTGGTAGAAGAACCTTGTGCTGGATTCGTCCGGATCGCTACCATCATCTCATCTTAACTTTCTTCACGTTTTTGTTCTGGTGCGGGACTGAGACAAACGGGGAAATGATTAGCATAGAAAAACTCCATCTAAGTCCTCAAGGTTGGCAACGCAATAGCAGCTTTGAGATGGTCATCGTAAGATTATGATCCTGAGATTGCAAATGTCTATGGGCTTTAGAGTCTTCTTAGCATCAGGTGGGAAGTTTTCTCGTTTGCCTTCTCCAAGCCATAAAAAATGCATATCAGAAGTCACTGAACTGATTCTGTGAAGTCATCTGAGGTGTCATTGCTTCTTACACTTGAAATAAATAAATATCAGAGGGGCAATGTCACACAAATTGACCTAGTCCCAAACTATGCTCTAGGCTTGTACTATGGGTACTAACTAGGCAACGATGCCAACGATATAAATACCTATATATAGAAATAAATTAACATCCAAGACTCAGAAACCAATACTCGTGCTCATAACACAAATGATGTTTGCCCATATATACCAGGAATTGAATCCGGGACCGCTATGTTCGTAAGCAGGGTCACTATCAGCTAACGCGTCGTCATAAGACGTTAGCTTATCAACTCCGATCATCAAACAAAGTCAGCTTAAATAATCTTGATAGTTTCTAAACTTTCTAAAAATATTTTCTAAGCCTTTTACACACTTAAATATGATATCAGAGAATCCGAACACCAATATATATATTTTGGCGTACGCCAGCCCGTTCCAGCGGTGTCCGTTCTAAAACTACGAGCAGCATAGTATTTAGAGGCCGACCGGCGCGGGCGCCGACGTCACCCGTGCGTCACTGCGTCGGTTATAGAAAACTGCTGCCCTCGTCGCGTGTCGTCTGCGTGACGCGAGCGGGACGGGGAAAGTGCGGGAGGACATTTTTTTTCATTAAAAAGTCACCAGATTGCCCATTGACCTCTCTCCAGAGAGTGTGCTTTTCTCTTGTGTATTTATTCACTAGAGGCCGCCCGCGACGTTGTACGCGTATAATTAGTTTCCTGCTACTCCCCTATCCTACTCCTACTTGTTCCCGTTGAGGGTCGACTTTCGGAAAATCCTTTCTTAGTGCACCCCTAGACCTCATAAGGAACCTCCGTGCCAAATTTTGGATCTCTAGACCCAGAGGTTTGGGCTGTGCGTTGATATGTAAGTCAGTTTCTTCTTTTATATGCATAGATTTTGATAAATTAACGACATTTTTCAAAGTTTTTTCACGACGGAGAAAGCAAACGAGCACACAGTCCGACTGATGCTAATTGAACCCTGAGACCTATAGTTTTATTGCTCTCAGGGTTTTATTGCCACACCGAAACCACAATGCGACACTGCGAAGCAGCGGTAGGTTAATGGATAAGATAGTGGTAGTAACCAGGATGGACCCTGCACAAGGTCCTATCTCGTCCTCCTCCTGTTCAACTCCTGTTATCCTTCGTCAGTTAGGCGTTTTGGGAGATTCAAGTCTCCAAAGTCTTGCAAGATCTTGTACTGTTGACAATACTCTATTAATAACCTACATTCCCTCCTTGTCCTACATTTCTCCTTATCTTCTTCTTCTTATTTTTTCTCTTTCGTTGTTGTTTTGTTTCCTGTTGACACAAAACCCCCTGGAGCAATGCGTTTATATTTAAATTTAATTAACAGCAAAATGTTTTCCTCTAATTGCCTCACAATTTTTCGACGAAAAGGGTTGATCACTACTTAAACATTTGTTCGTAGAATGAAATGATTCCATGAATAATATCATCTTCCTCATACAATACGCAAAGGTTAGAAGACAATAAATTCAGACGATATTTAAAGTTACTTATGTTTATGTATAAATATCTATTTAAAGTTTTGTAGATAAAATATATATCTTTTTAAGATCCATAAGGACGGAAATTACAATCACTTGTGTTAATAAAATATTATATTCATGTACTTGCAGCGTACATAGTCATGAAGTCATCTACGTAGTCACTGATGACTAAACACCGTTGGTATAAATATTAATGAAAACTTAAAGAATCTCGTTAACAGAACATACACAAAACAGTGAGTCAATTTAACCAGAAATAATAACTGGTTAAACGAGAAGTGACGCCCGCAATTATAATCAATACTCGTCATTGCCAACTAAATGACTCAAGGGTCATAGGTGAGTGATAAAGGCAGGTTTCAATTGCCACGACACCTTGCATGAAGGATTGCTAATGCTACTATCCGGGGTTCCCTCAATTCGTCTATCCATCATGGAAGAAAAATCCTGTCCAAAAAATTTGATAGTATTGAGGGCTTAGAGACGACAGCCGAATCTTTATCTTTAACTGTGATGACTCATCACGGCACTTTTACAAGTCAAAATCTACCAGCACAGCGCTTTTTTTATGCTAGAGGAAGCAAACGAGCTGTCGGGTCACCATGTGAAGTGATCACCGCTGCCCATGGACACCTGCAACACTATGAGAGTTATTGCAGCTGCGTTGCCGGAATTTGAGAAAAGAGTATGCTCGTCTCTTGAATGTTCCCAAGTGGTAGCGGTCCGGAAATACCGCCGCAGTAAGCTGATTTCATAGCACAGTCGTGCACGGCAAAAAATAATCGTTTCCAAAGTTTCCATGAGTGAAGACCACCTGCTTAGAAGCGCCGCAAGAAACTCAACGATCATTCAGTTTTCAAAGGCTTTCGGCTTATGATACATAGTCATAATGACCTCCAATTGTTTTGGCTTTAGAACGAGCAATCCGTAAAGATACATAGAGAATTATCTATCTACGTACGGTAATAAAGGTCTACAAGAATCCCTGTCCGAATTCCCTGGCGCGGTACAACACTTTCCGTCCGTTCACTCGTGACAATTATCTATTATCGATTGCGTGTAGGTTTTTTCTGTCACGTTTCTCAGTGATGAGAAGTGAATGAAATTAGTACCTAGGTATGTTTGTTAACTTCATTCTTGTAATGCTGTCAGAACTGATTTCGAGATACCGAGCTTGACTAGAAGCAATGGAATTCTCACTTTTATTGTTACTTTTTTGTATGATGAGCTTGAATATTGTTCCTGAGTCTTGGATAATTTCTTAGTATTTAAGTATGTATTTCTCTATATAAGTATTTATATCGTTGTCTAGTACCCATAGTACAAGCCTAGAGCTTGGTTTGTGACTAGGTTAATTTATGTGAGATTGTCTCCTGATATTTATTATTTATTTATTATTTAGAGGTCATTAAAGTGTGTCCTGTGCTAGGAATCCCTTTGTTACAGAACCCGGTTCCGTATCGAGAACAATTGAATTATTACACGGTACAGAGAGATATTATTTTCCCTATTTTCTGATTTTTCTTAATTATTAGGCCTATGTCCAGCAGTGGACGTCTTTCGGCTGACATGCATGCGCGGATAAATACTTATGTAATAAATGTAATTCATTATCAATTGAGAGGTTAGAACTGTTTCCACAAATAAGCCTGGTGATGACTTAATGTCACTCAGGGTCAGACGTGCGTATAATGTAACTTCGTTATCAGAAACACCTGATTGGCATGGCTCTGGTTTACTGGGTTGTTTATCATTCAACACGAATAAAGAGTGTGTTAAGGTCATTGTCTGTCAAGTTTAAAACAGTTTATAAATTATTTTGTCGTAGTCTTTGTGACTTCTGCAATGAAGTCTATCGTTGAAATAAACAGGTTTTGGTAGCGGGGTTTCCAGTGCGAGCGCAGCGGGCCCCGTACGGACTCGGTTTAGCATACATCGGTGACTTCAAGTGCTTACAACGCGAGCAAATCTGTTGAAGGCGTCGTTGTATGCTAAACAGTCCGTACGGAGCCCGCTCCGCTCACAGTGCAACCCCTGCTTCAAGATAGTCATCAAAACTCACTACGTTCGTGATTCAATTATTCTTCGAATATTCGGCATTCAAAATCAACACGTAGTTAACACCAACTTTGCTCTCTTGTTGCATAAATAACTATTTATTGAGACGCATACGTATGGCCAGAATTTTAATTTAAAGTCATTTCTCTTGCGTGATTGAATCACATAGTTACATAGTCGTTGTTAAGTTACGGACACTCAATGTCATCTACGTAATTACCTTAGTTTGGACAATAATAATGTGTTTGTATTTTGTTACTGTGTCTCATAAATAAATAAATAAATAGACATAATAAACGTGAATACTTACATATCACCAACTTTAATTACCTACTACCAATACCTACTAAGTTTCAGCTGTAGTTCAAGAAAAAAACATATCATCGTCATAACAGCCGAAAGATGTCCACTGCTGGACATAGGCCTTCCCCAAGGATTTTGTGCTACTACCATCCATCGAAAAGTTATAGAGTGACAGCCGCAGACCGGAAACCGAAAGTGTTGGCAGGCCGTCCACAAGGTGTACCGACGATCTGGTGAAGAGAATCATTCAAAATGGCGTAAATGTGTGTAAATAAGTCCTTTAAAATCTTATTAAAGACCACAAAGCATCCCGTTAGGAAATTGCAGAAATATCTTTAATACTGTATAAGTTGTGGGTTCGGCACCAACTGGCCAGTCTGGTTATTAAACCGGATAAATTTCCGGTCCGGCATCCGGTTTCAACTTGATCCGGCTTGAAATATTCTAAATTAAAAACGTTTATTGCATAAGGGCGGCATTAATAAAAAACGTTCAGTAAGATGCCAGTCTTTATTGGTCAAAACTTAAAAATAAAGATAATGAAGACACCTTTTTACCCGACTGCGTCAGAAGGAGGGTTATGTACTCGTATGTATATTTCTTTGGCACGCTCTGCAGACCAAGCGACTTGATGGATTTTAACATATAAGGTGTCTTTAGATTTGCCTTGTTTGGGGGGGTGACATAGGCTTAAATATTTTAATCAAAGTAATCGAAAGGGTTCTTTTATAATATATTTAGACTACAATATCAAAAACTTTTCAAAGCTTGCTTTTTATTATACTTGTTTAAAACCGCATAAAGCCAGAATAAGTCTTAACCCGTCGAGTGATATGTCAAAGTTATTGTACCTGCATCAAAATGAAACTGTCAAATTAATGTCACGAAATGTCAAAAAATCTACGAACTTATGCTGTGCGTAGGACACCTGAAGGGTTAATTACATTTGTGGTCCTGGGCTCCATAACTTTGCAGTGTTTATAAAGTACCCGTGTAAGTCGCTGTCCTAATCTGACATTTTACGATATAAGAGTTGGGAGGTTTTTGTTGTTCCATAACATTCTATAACAAGACTACCTAGAGTTTTTTGTAATTTGCATAACGGTCAAGGACAGTGGACAAGTGGCAGTGTACAGTACAGTAGTGTAAACTAGGGCTTCCAATCCCGGTATACCGGGATCCCGGTGTTCCGAGATCCCGCGCTATTTTCCAGTCCCGCTTGTTGCGGGATTACGAGCGCGGGATTCTTCGAAAAAAAAAGACAACTGAATGCTCACCGAACTAATTAAAGTTTAGATTACTTTTTCAACATTCTGTTGAAAATTTTCTTGGTTTTTGTTTATTGTGTGTATGATTTTGTTATTTTTTATTTTTCTGTTCTTTTTTTTTTCTTTCACGTTATATCAATAATCAATAGTATCCATTTCTACGCGGGATCCCGCGGGATTGAAAATGTTCAGTCCCGCAGATACCGAGATTGAAGATAGGCTGCGGGATTGGAAGCCCTAGTGTAAACCGATGGGACAGTGGTCAAGTTGCCTTGCCAGTGGATCCGAATAGAATCGCTTTCTATTTTTCTACTCCACTGTCCTTGGAGCTGTACTTGCCACTGTCCTTGACCAATGTAAATCTGGCTTTAGGTTTTATTATCGAACTTGTCTAACGGTCAATCGAGTAAGCGAAGTAATTCGAGCGTGTTTTAACCTATCTAATTGAGAATGTACGCTCTGACGGGACAATTTAAATTCTCCGATTAATTCGTCCGTAGTTGTAAGCCGAGTTAAGAATAGCCTTAATTAATTATTTCTTGAACTTCAATGACAATGTTGGCGTTGGTTGGCGATCATGCCGAAAGCTCGTCGTTTTTGTGAAGTGTACCTACTGGTGTTTTTAATAGATTATGATTTATTTAAGGGTTGATTGTATTTATACATGTGGATTCTAGATGCTTCGGGTTACAAAGAAAATAAATTTTCACAAAGTAGCTAAAGTAAAGGCAAGGGCGAAAAGCCCTTTAAGGCATCTCTGCCAGACATCATTTTGTATTATTTTAGTTATTATTAGTACGATTATTTTCAGAAGGCATTGACTCGTTCACATAGAGCGTGTTTATAATTAACAAAAGTACTTGGCTACTAAATTTCTTCATGCGATGTGAAATTTCAATTTTAATTAGTTGTGAGTCCGCTTAAAGTTTAACTACAACGAGTTGAAATTCCAATGTGTAGTAGAAAGAGAAATCCTCGACTTCTCTGGATTATGTACGGGTGTTACAGAAAACTCACATAAACCGAAGCGAAGCGAGGGAGGGTCGCTAGTTCTGAAAATAATTAAAAGTAGAAACAAACAAACAAACTAGAGGACGCCCGCGACTTCATAAGTTCATAAGTCGCGCAATAAGTTTCCCGTTACTCCCCCTTTTTCCTCCGGTTGGGGGTCGATTTTCGGCAAACCCCTTCTTAGTGCTCCCGGGTGAATATTCGGGTGTTTCAACCGTCCTCACTACCGTTCTCAAAACAACGAAAAAAAATTACCCCCAACTTCTGAAATAAATGGAAAGTATTCCTAGTTCTGCTTCCAATTAAGTCAGAAGGTGGTGGTAATTATCATTGTTTCCTTCATTGTTTTGAGAACGGTAGTGAGGGCGGTTGAAACGCCCGAATATATACCCTCCCCTACGGTATCCAAGGAGGTCCAGCGGTTTTGGTTGTGCATTGATCGATCAGTCAATCTTCTCCTTTTATATATACGTAAATAAGAATAAGAAAATTTTATTTCAAGCAACAAGGCCCAAAATTACGAATAGTTATAGACATACATAACAATATATTATAATACTTAAAACTGACACCGAGGTGACAGAACAGCATGGTCCTGTTTTGCCAAAATTGGCGTCATGGTCACTATGGCCGGTAGGTTCCCCCGAAACCGCCGGAACATGACACCTTTCGGCCAGAATTCAGGACACACGACGTATATATATATATACAGTGGTGGTCACATAATTAGGGACACTTGTTTTTTTCCCATACAATTGCCTACAAATATGACTTTTCAATTTTGACCACCATTCAAAAAGTTCTAAACTAATTTAATACTTGGTTACACTCATCGTTCATTAATGAACAAAGGTTTAAATGTATGTACAATTCATCTCTGTTGAAAACGGATCTTTCATTTTATAAGGATTTGAAAAAATGAATACCTCGCGTTCATACAAAGTTGTAAAACTTTGTATAGACGGGGGTCAGCACTAAGTTTTTAAATCCCTATAAAATATAAGGTTCGTTTTTAACAGTAGTTCATTGTACATAAATTCAAACCTTAGTTAATAATCTAAAGTAAATTGTATTTAGCAATAAAATTGGTCAAGAACTTTTTGATTGGTGGTCAAAATTTTTAAGTCATATTTGTAGGCAATTGTATGGGAAAAAAACAAGTGTCCCTAATTATGTGACCAACACTGTATATCTTACGTGTTTATGAAAAGAAGTGACACAAATTAGTGGTGTATGGGATGTCACCAATGTAAAAGCGCCCATAAACAAGTCTATCTTGTCTTGAATCATGTCTTCAGTGGAGGGACGTTCGTAGTTTGTATGCGAGTGAAGGGCGGTCTACCCTAAACAAACACAGCTGTTTCAGACCATTAAAACTTTGAAGACGCGTTGTCCTAGTTGGAAGTGACCCTGCCTAGGAAGCTAGCGTTCCCCGGTTGATACCCGGTATGGGCAAATATTTGTGTGATGAGCGCGAATACTTGTTTCTGTGTCTTGGATGTTTTTTATACATGTAAGCATTTGTTTCTATATAATTAGTACAATCCTAGAGCTTAGTTTGGGACTAGGTCAATTTGTATGAGATAAAAAAAAAGATTCATTTTTGGATATTATTATTTACAAGAGATATATTTTACTACCTTGTCCCCTTTACCCGTAACTACGTCCGCGTAGCCTTTAACCGCTCTTCTTCTTGGGAACGTTTCTAGGTATTTTCCGGTATAAAAACTAGCCTAACTCCGTCTCCGATCGATGGTTCAGGCGTTAAGCCGACAAGACAACGGACAAACAAACGAACAATAATGTGGTCCACAAACATGCAGCCAATGGACTGCTCCACTGTTCCTCATTAGAACTAGAAGACTAGTGAATAGTGAAGCACCATTTCAAGCAAGTTAATGGCGTAATTTAAATAGAGTGAATGTTTTTTATAAGAGAACTTTCTTAATTACAACCGCTATTAGGCTCCGCTGTTAGCATGCCAAGTTCGCTCGCCTAATCACTTAGAGAGCTTGGGGCTAGCACTAAATTGTTACTAGGAAGTTTTTATATTTGAGTACGGAAGTGCTGCTTAGTTTGCCTAATTCCTTGTTTCAACTTCAGTTGGAGGAGTTTACGTGTAGGATTTATGGGTAGAAGTTTCTGTCAAAAAATCAGTTTTGGGGCTAGCTTTTGCTGTCGACTGTACTTTTTTTCTTGCAACGTTCTGCTTATCACACTGAGTTGGAACCATTTCGTGACAACAGGTATTTTGTCTATGTCAGTATTTTTGTTGTTTTGTTTGTTCTGTTTGTCACGATTTTTTTTTTTATCAGGACCAAATGAGTGAGTCCCTACCAAACGAATGGGTCTGGATCTCCGCTACACTTAACGTAAACCCACCGTCCACACATCCTGTCGCCTCTTTCCGACTCCATCATCAGATCAGCTCTTGTACCATAATATTGCAGTCATCGGGTTTACATAATATATGTGGTCCAAATTTCAGTCCATTCCATTAACGAGAACTGGTTCAAAATTTACTTGTAAATTTTGAAACGGACAACTCACTTACAAAATTCAAATTCAAATTCAAAAGTAATAATGGGGCCTTTTCGGATGAGTGTTCTCAAATTTTAAATACCTGTTAACCTAATATTATCAACGTCAAACTCTATTATAGTAAAACAATAATAAAGTTTGACGTTTATAAATTTAGCTTTACATAGGGTGTATTAAGATTTAAGGGCCGTATTAATAAACTATTCTCAACTATAATGCTCGTCTCGAGATGCGTCAAAAATGACAGTGTTCTATGGTTTGACGTTTACTTTGACGTACGAATATCTTGTGATCAGCATCTCGGCCAAGATGTGTTTATTAATACGGCCCTAAGAGTAAAGATTATTTTATACATTTCGTAGAACACGATCACTGACTACGAAGGTAAAGGGTGAGCTTTTTTATTAAAATAAAAAAGGTCAACTTAAAAGTTGCTAATAAAATTAAGAAATGCACGTTAACTTACTCATTTAAAAATAGGAATCTGCGTTTTTTTTTACCTTTATAACAACATAGTGGTCTGATTTATTTCATAAAGTTCAATCACGTATTTCTCCTTAGTTATACCAGTGAGTCAGCTGTATATTCCACCACCTCCATTTTAATATACAGCGCGACCTTTAGATCCAAGTGTTCCAACCCCACATCGCAGTTATGTACTGGTTATTATGTAAAACATCTACTCGATTAAGACTGCTTTCGCATTCAGCACCTACGCGTACATTAATATTTATGTACCATATTATGACTATACTATATTTACGTACAGGATGTTTAGTATATAGTAAACAATTGTGTTGTAGTCTCGTTATTGTTGTTTTCATCCTCGATGTATGCATCTTCGCCAGGCTTTGTTTTCTTCCAACTGTTAGTAGGTAGTTAAGTTAGTAGTCGTAATTCTACCGTTTTTCTGTTACGCTAAGTTACTCCTTACGACCTTGAGCTTAGTTTCAGGCTGGGTTCATTCGTGTAAGATTGTACACTGATACTTATTTTCTATGTTGGACAGACGGACAAGGGTACGGCGTAGTCTTAGTAATTATCATCCAAATTTTTAAACTTAGTGTTTAGTTGTAACCATCCCGTATAACTCCAATCGACTTGTGACCTCGCAATTCTTATTCACCCTGTAGTTGATGTTCTCGACATTCGGAAAAATCTTGATTTCTATTGTAGACTTGCGACCTATTTCACCATCCCGACAATGACAGGTGACAGGTGACATTTCCGTGTACATGGCGCAGTTTATATGATACCCTGATTACCCAGTGATGTGTTAACGAATTGTCACCTGTCACGTGTCATTGTCAAGATGATGAAATAGGGGCCAGGTATTTTATTGCAATAATAAACTGAATGTCTAATAATTCTTAAAGGTATTTGCGTGTGGGTGGGGCATGCTTCATATTTTCCTTTTACGTCATTGGTGTACTTTGTTCGTATGTTATTTTGTCACGGAATAACGTATGTATATTATTATTAATGCCTAACCTTATTATATGCTATGCAAGTTATAGAGGATTAAAGTAAAATAATACGGTAATTTGATAAACTTCACTTCACAAATTGAGGTTCTTTCTTCGGAATCTTTTTTACACTAAACATGACATTGTCTAAGGTCTGTTGCATTCTTACTTGTCCTTATTGTAAACAACTTTCTAACCTCAAAATGAACCTTTTTTTTTGGCAAAAACAGCTGTTTTGTCGTAAATAAAGTAAACTGGATAAACATTATGGACATGACTTGGCTAATGTATTGTCTGTTATTGCTTTATTTGGTTTAAAATAGCAGTTTTAGCCAAAGAAGGTTCATTCTGAGGTTAGACAGTTGTTTACTTTAAAAGACAAGTAAGAATAACAGACCTTATGTGATCTAACACAAGAGCCTGTAATGAATGTAGGACACGTATAAACTGGATTTTTAACATCGCTTATCATAGTTAAGTAAGTTATTCCAACACATAAAGAAGCTAGCGGTCCTCGGTTCAAATCCCGGTAAGGGCAGATATTTTTGTGATGAGCGCGAACTATGTACTTCTATGTACTTAAGTATATATTTCTCTATGTAAGTATTTATATCGTTGTCTAGTACCCATAGTACAAGCCTAGAGATTAGTTTGGGACTAGGTCAATTGGTGTGACATTGTCCCCTGATATTTATTTATTTTTATTTTATAAAACCGATATCATTTCATTTTTCATCGTTTGCTGTTCTACTTTGCCAAGAAAGAAAGATACTGCTCATACGCATGTTATTTAGGTGAACTCTAATTTAGGCCTAGGTACTTAGCGTCTCAGATATGAAGGGTTCGTCCGGATTGGTACAGTCAAGGACCTTAATTGTTGAGCCACTATGGAACCCTGTCGCATAAAGTTAATCATTAATTTTCGAGTAATTTATTTCATGTGGCTTGACGCTGTCATTATGACAGGGTTCCACTTAACAATTAAAGTCATTGACTGTACTACAATCTTATCTTTTAAGGCCCAGCCACACCGCTTGCGTGACGTGCACGTGCGCGTTCGCTTTCCATTGCGTTGTATTGTATGAATTCTCATTACGACATGTCACTATACAACGCAGTGGAAAGCGAACGCGCACGTGCACGTGCACGTCACGCAGGCGGTGTGGCTGGGCCTTTAACCTACCACCAAGCGCTTGAAGCAGCAGTATTTCAATGTGAGGCATTCCGTCTTGAGTGTTGGCGACTGAGATTGTGGTCTTCAGATCGCAAGATCCCACTTAACATCAGATGGCCTGTGCGCTCCTTTGGCCTTCATGCCATAAAAAAATTAACCGTTCTGTTTTGTATATTTTTGACGTACCGTTTGAGCGTCTGGCAACCTTGATTTCAAGATGGCCGCCTGACAATAAGCAAATGCCTGTTAAAAAAGAGGATGTAAACAAAAGAGCCGGTTGCTATTAATATTTTCGTTGGAAATTCACCGTGTACATTCATAACTCACAGGTGAGGCGATATGAAATTTAAAGATGGCGTGTTTACAGCCAGGCATCCTAAGGCCCAGCCACACCGGATGCGTGCGCGTAGACGTGACGTGCGCGTGCGCTTTCCACTGCGTTGTATAGTGACATGTCGTATAAGAATTCATACTATACATCGCAGGGGAAAGCGCACGCGCACGTCACGTCTACGTGCACGCATCCGGTGTGGCTGGGCCTTTAAGGTGGACACAATGTTGGCAAGCGATAAAATGACTACTATAAATCGAACGATATTATGTCGTTGTTATTGATTGGTCGTGTCAGATACACGCAAATTCTACTAACGGTTTTCCGTAAGTATTTAAGTGACAACAGTCATGCTTATAGACTATAGAGGTTTGTTCCAAAAGCAAACTTTTTTAAATAGTTCACAAAATTGGGAAAAAAAAAAATCGGCTAATGGCTAAAGAGCCACTCGTCATAGCTAGTGCTAGACTTAAAAAAAAACAAAACGCGGTTCGAAACAAAATTACGTCATTCAATATTTTGTCTCGGTAAACAATAAAAATAAGGTATGCTTTTGAGACAAACATGATAAGCATGATTTACCACACCTTTTAAAAAAAACTATTGTCAATTCCCATTTGTGAATCCTATACGCGTAGATGCATATCGTGTTTTAACGCAGTAAAGACTCACCACACGACTTTATTTTACGCTGATGATATATTTACATGAAACTTTTTCGAGACTGATTGGCAGACAAAACACGGCCTAAACAGCTAGATCAGGAAGTGAGAAAGAATTTTTTAAAAATCCACCAGAGAAAAAAAAGACTGCCCTCCTAAATAAAAAGGACGTATGTGCAATTTGATGGTCAAAGTAAATTTAACCCCCTATCTTAATAAATAAGGTCACTAATACATCCGCGGTTCTATGAGACATACGCCTCTTTTCTAAGGAGGGCGGTACGGTACGGTCGGCCAAGAAAGTGGTTTACCAGTTTTGACAAAAGTTTCTATGAGATCTAATTATCGCTAAGTTTGACACTTGTCACTGTCATAATATTATTGCAAGGAAAATCGAACTTGTTGTCATGAATCATGACGTCCAAATGAATTTCAACCGTATTGTGGCAGACCACATTTTTGACCGACTGTACGACGTCGTAGGCATCATCTAATAGAGTATATAAGTTTTAAATTGCAGTAGGTAATACCTCGAATTCCAGACAATTAGGCCGCTAATAGCATTAATTGGATGACTTTTAATTGACAAAAGTGACGTAGTGTGATCTTGACAAGTAATTCTGTTTACGGCTTGCGGATTGAGTTCATAACATGACATCAGAGTCAATTGGAATCACTCTTATTTAAGAATTCTTGAAACATTGACCTTGACCGTAGTTACTTTGCAAAAATGAGTCTTATTGATATGAACTTTATTTTCAAGGGGCAACTGGCAACCTTCGCAGCAATGCTTCGTTCAAAATTGGATCATGCTTGGCACTTTTGATTTTGTGTTATACTTGTGCGTGGGCCATGCAATCGTCTTCTGTGTGAAGATACCTTTACTAGGGACAGGCTTACTATATATGGATACTGCATCAATCAGACCTTGAGTAGAAGCGCGGCTAAGGAATTTGTATGCAAATGTGACCCTGCATAGTTATTGATCACGTCTCGTTGAGTCACATATCACAGGCAGTCGGTAGAAATGATTTATAAAATGATTGTAGGGTTCCGAAACCGTTACTACAAACACCAAGTATTAACCAATTTTCTATTTAAAGTTATTTGGTGCTGTCTTAGATGATTTTTAGTAGATTTAAACACTTTAGCCGCCTAGTGTATTCGTAGCCCTGTCATAAATATATATCCCAAGGCGTCGAAAATATCTATACGCCCCTATGCCACTGATAATAAGGTCTATGTATACATATATTTGGGGCGGTGGCTTTTGACTAACCAAATTACCAAACCAATCTAATAATCCAGGAGGTCTTTCGACAAAGCAGTGTAGTTTTTCTAATAATAATATTTGCTTAAAAAGCACCCGGACGTCGTTAAATTCACGACATAATTCCACACTTATACGGCGGCCATTATAAAACCTAGTCACATATTGTAAAAAAACATATTTGTATGCTCGTGGACTTTACGATTTGATTTTATACGACTTTATTGACGGTAACTGGTATTATCGTGATGTTTTAGCACCTACTGATACAACGAAAATTACATGCAGCTCAAAAATTGTTTCTAAACAAAACATCGTTTATTTGACGATCAAAGACTCCAACCTTTCGTTGGAGCCAGCCTTAGTAATTTAGATCTTCCCACAATTTCATCTGCTTATAATAATTATTATGCCCTTGGTATTTTTTCTCAAGACGAAAAGTAGCGTGTTTTAACCTCCGACCTTCCGACTTCTGTGCCTTTTTCACAAACAATTATCAACATAATAATAATCACGTTGCGTTAAACAACGTTATTCTTGGAACAATATGATGTACCACGTTAAAATAATGTAGTAAGTCGCGTAGTTACGAATTATTATTCACCCAAGTAAAATCGATAATCGTAAATAATATTTGCGTTCTTGCGTCAAAAAGCACTCCAGATTGTATACAAAGCATTAAATATATGTAATAAAGACTAAATAAATATCGTGCAAACCACGTGCTTCGCGCTGTATCATTATGAGGCCCGCCTTGCCGAGGTCACTATTACATCATTGCAAGATTAACTATGAGTCATGCAGTAACTTAAATGGTCCTAAAATACTACTCGCCTACGGAAAAAAGGCACATCTACTATATAAATTGTATTGCACTTCCAACCTTATTATAACCTTTGAGAGTTTAATATGCTTCTATGAATTAATTGCACTTGTGCCTTTTCTCCGTAAGTAGGAGGGCAGAATATTCTTTATATGTATAGGATGCCGTTTTACGCCCGTGGGCGATCCGTACGTTCACCTGATTACGACCTCGTAATATAAATGTTGTATTTATATCAATTGTTGTTTTTGCCTCGGTCCTTTTTTCTTGTTGGCCACAAATGCCGTCATAGCAAAGAAGGCGGCTAATGTTTTAAGCATTTCAAATTATACGTTGTTACAAATAGAGTATAGAATTCTTTGAGTACTTGAGAACAGTTAGTTGCCTTCTTTCCTATTACGAAGCGAGATGTCAGGAAAACATTTTTTTCCCTATTATATCTCATTAGTAATATACTCGCTTGATACAGTTTCTGGAATGTAAGTAAAATAAGGAAAAAAAGAAGATACTCAGTAAGTAGGCCGCACGCGCATTTTTACACGTCAAAAATCTGCCAGCGCTTCCCAAGAGGAGACACCTCCTGAGAAGCACCGCAAGAAACTCAACAGTCACTTTTTTCGCACATAACGACACCGATTGGATATGAACCTAGCGTTATAAAAAAAAAATCGATATAAAATAAAACATCATACGTAGTTTGAAAGGAAAACGTGCCAAAAAAATACTGATGATGCTGGCAGGTCGGTGGTTGACAGATAATTTATTGCTTAATTTAAAATTGCAGCTTATCCTTGTTTTTACACACTACTCTGTGGTAAGGTAAACCACAATACGTAGGGAGGTGTGCAAATTGACGTATGTAACTTTTAGGCACCAATCACTGTTAATAATTGTGTAACTAAGGAAGAATCGATCAATCGCTGAAAATCATATACATTCATGATTGGCCGCGGTCATGCCCGGATGTTATCTCGTACAAACAAACATTGAACATTCTTACCTTATTTTCGTGTTTGTAAACATCGGGCACCGTGTCAAACCAACTTGTTTTTATTTATTTATTGATTTGTTCATAAATATACAAAAGGATAAGTTTTTTTATGATGCCTGTGTTTTGTATTTCGTTTTTTTTATTGTATATTAGAGAGTATACCTATATATCAATACATACAATTAACCTATTTTAGTTTAAGTATGGTTTGAATCTTTCTGACAAATTCAAATGTCACGATGAAAGATAAGAACAAACTATGTTTGAAGCATACTTTAGTTATTGTCCGTTTATGAATTAGATGCTAAGTAATACACAAAGCTAAATAGGAATTTATAATTTGAAGACACCTAAAGTGGCGTAAACCAAAAGAAATTAAGGGTGTTTTAAATTATTGTTTGGTATTTGGAATAACAATAATTTTAACCATGTATTAATTATTAAAATAAACCAATCAACTTTTTTTACTAAGTGCGACAAAAGTACTATTTAATAATGAATTAGATAGTCTCCAGGTACATTGAAGTTAATTATCATGATCACCTTTTAAATATGTTTACATTGTAATAACAATTTGGACAGCTGTCATTTTCGACACTGCAAACACGGGAGCAGTATTTGTCGTGCCAACGTTCGAATATTCATTCGTTTTTAAGCCCCCTGTGTATAAACAACTCTATCGGTCCCATTTTATGTAAAACCGGAAACTTTCCGGGAAAATATTGTGACTTCTTGACGTATCGAACGTGTATGTATAATATGAGTTGTATGATGTTGTGAGTGTTTAATGGTGGTAGGACCTGCAGGGTCCTTCCAGATCGCTACCACCACTTATCCTTTAACCACCACCAAGCAGCATTCGCATTGTTGTGTTCCGGTGTGGGGATAAGACATAAAGATAAGGTAAAAAGATTAAGTATAGAGGCTTTCTATCTTAGGCCTCAGGGCAATCTTAGGATTGCAGTCTTGAGAATGTAGTTAAAACGAAGTCACGCCCCCATTGATTCAACAATGCAATTTGACTGGTGGGGCGCGCCAGCGTGGAATAAAAACAATTTCGCACCTTCAGAACAATAGTGACCTAATTCAAAATTTCAGCTTTCAAGCTTCAAGTCTTAATTTTATTATTATAGAGACCTAACTCTAAATTTAAACCAAACTTAAGTGGCAGTGGGCGGGGCATATTGCTCGCAGGACTGATGGCCGATGGGGTCAGAAGGTTCTTGAGTGGCGTCCGCGGAGCGGGAGACGAGCTGTAGGTAGGCCTCCAACAAGATGGAGTGACGACCTTGTAAAGATCGCGGGAACGCGGTGGATGCGAAAAGCACAAGACCGGTCTGAGTGGAGAGCCTTGGGGGAGGCCTATGTCCAGCAGTGGACGTCTTTCGGCTGACATGATGATGATGATGATGAACTCTAAATTTAAAATTTCTGAATTAGGTCACTATTGTTCTAAAGGTGCGATTTGCAAACGTTTCCTTCCGTCACTGATAGGTTCAATGGCGTATTAGGTATTAAATTTCATTAAATTTTAAACAATCAGCTACAATGACCATTTATATAAATGTATGACACATTGATGCAACTTGGCCGCGGGATGCGTTACTCATTTATACAGAATGTTCAAAATTCGTACGTATTTTTAACCGACTTCAAAAAAAGGAGGAGGTTCTCAATTCGTCGGGGTTTTTTTTTTAAATGTATGTTCCCCGATTACTCGAAGACCACTGGACCGAAGTGAAAATTTTTTTCGTTGTTTGAATGGGTATACTTTCTAGTTGGTCCCATTGTCAATAAGTAAGGATCTGATGATGGGATCTTGGAGAAATCAAGAGAACTCCTCAAATATTATAGGCACACCCATAGCGATTTTGGTATTTTTCACTGTAACTCGTGCATTTGCTTTTGAAAAGTACTATATGGTAAAGCGGAACTGATGATGAAGACCACAGATGGCCACCGGAACTCCTTAACGGTACCTATTTGAAGGGTGGCGTTAAGATATTTCGATTAAGGTAGTTGAGCGACTATGACGAAGCACATTTAGGTTTAAATATGACTATGACATTCCCGCGGCGTTGTCTGCGGCGAGCTTGAAATGTTCTATAGTTTCTCATTAATATTTAGAAGTGGAGCTACGTAACAACATAAATAGGATAACTAAAAAGTATAAAATAAAATAAATGTTTAAAAGAACAAAAACCCGCCTTGAAAAATGCAAAAAATAACTTCTTTTAAAATGGTAGGTCCGTCCAACTGAAGTCGGCGTCCCACAATATTTTAAACCAAAAGCCGAATGCAGTTGGACTGACCTACCATTTTAAAAGAAGTTATTTTTTGCATTTTTTCGTTGCTCGATTTGTCATAATTGTAATGTAATATTTTTTGCTTTCAGGTAAGCGCACTTGGTTCAACAATAAACATCAGTGAGTAATATCTACACTGAGTCCAATGTCATCTTCAAACAAGAACACCGCTACTTCCAACACGGATTCGATTTTGATCACTTTGCCTGTTAATTTAGAATTGAAAATTGCTTTCGCCTTTGTGATTTAACCGCTTTTTAGTTCGAGGTTAGCATTGCAACTGAGTCGATGCGCAAAAACCTTGCGTGCTAGAGTGTGAAATGATTCTCGACACCTTTCTCTTTTCAAAGGCTAGGTCTAACGTAAGGTTAAACGCGATAGACCGTGTCTTTCGCCGGTAGTAGCACTGCTTTTAATTAATTAACTGTTGACGCTAGCTAGCCTGACGTAGTTTAGAATGTTTTGGCTACTTACATTTCAGATGCATTGTGTTCTTTGGAATGATAGTAGAATAAAGGCAACTTGCACCAAAAATTTAACACTGGGTTAAGACACTAACTCGAGTTAAAATGACAGTTTTAGTATGAATCTGACGTTTACTAACTCGGGTTAGTGTTTTAACCAGGGACCGGAAAACCCGTTCCTTTGCTTAAGCCGTTCGAACGGCTTACCCGTTCATACGATAACCCAATCGTTTCGGTAACCTCGTGATCGACTTACACAACGATAAGGTAGCCCTAATTAGCCGGGATACCCTAACCGTAACCCTTTGGTAAGCGCTTACCGTTCGGGTTAAGGTAACCCCTTCGCTCCCTCCTCGCGCGCGTCTCCTGTCACTGTGACCTTGAAGCGCACGCTTCGCCTAAGTTTAAGCGGTTGAATAATATGTCGTAGGTACATAGTTCGTCTAAGAATAAAAAATGTATTC
Organism: Acleris literana; assembly: GCA_946894065.1. Classification (NCBI taxonomy): domain Eukaryota; kingdom Metazoa; phylum Arthropoda; class Insecta; order Lepidoptera; family Tortricidae; genus Acleris; species Acleris literana. The sequence continues at coordinate 9,925,697 of OX335694.1, forward strand.
AGTCAGTATTTTAAGCGGTAACCGATACGGGAGGTTTTAGGGTGCGGCTCCACTGAGGCGGAGACGAGTGGAGTGGTGCGGAGCTGTGCCAATATTAACCAATATAATCTAAACTAACGTGCGCAAGGCGCGCTCGACGTGACCGCATGCGCCTTCTATTGGTTAATATTGGCACAGCTCCGCACCGCTCCGCTCGTCTCCGCCTCAGTGGAGCCGCACCCTAATACTTGTAAGCGGTAAGTCAAATTAACTCAATCGAATGGATTATCCGTTTAATGTGTAATCCGATTAAGCGCTTACCGAAATGTGCGGGTTTAGAAAAATCAGCGCTATAAAAACCCTTTAAAAAACCCGGGTTACGGTAAGCGGGTCCGGTCCCTGGTTTTAACCCATTTACCTGTTAAATTTTTGGTGCAATTGGCCCTAAGACATCACAAGACAAGTGTGCAAATGAAATTCCTCATACAGTCACAGACTTTAATTTATGACCTAGCTTAAGTCCAAAGTCAATCTGACAATCTACAGCAATAAGTTCGAATTTCCTATAAGTTTCAAATGGCTTTAGCATCTTTAATGACACGGACGACTAAGCACATTCCGTATTTTTTAACACGCAATTTTTAGAGTTCCGTAGTCAAACAAGGAACCCTTATAGTTTCGCCATGTCCGTCTGTCAGAGACTTGTTACTACAAAGCTGTAGTTTCGCACGTCGCAAGAAAAGTTTGCTAATGAAATTCCCTGTATAGTTCAGGAAATATGGTTTGGCCGTCTGTTATCTACTTTGCGATCTTTTTTCTGCGTTAATTTTACCGGACAATGTGACACAAGGATCAAAACGGTTCAACCCACTGTGCTGTTTGAAGAACGAGGGCAGTTTTACGGTTAACTTTTGTTTGATATTAACAAAAAGATCTTAAAAAAGATTACAGACGGCCAACTCATATTTCCTGAACTGTATACACTGAAAAAAATAATTGGCCGCTTGTAACAAGATTGTGATTATTGTGCATAAGCGTCTTGATTTCATACGAGCCTGACAAGACGTTAGATACATCAACTAAGACGTTAGATACATCAACTAAGATGATAGTAGAATCACTAAGGAAATTGCTATTCTTACAATCAGGTTTGGTTGATATAACTAATATCTTAACTCATTAACTCATTTTTTGTCAACTAAGTGAAAATCTCTCTTTGTTGGCTCTCATTTTTTTGAGTGTACTATTTTAAGCCTTTTTACACGACTGCCCCAAAAAAGAAGTGTAATGTTTTCAGGGTTCATGTTTGTGTGTATGTATGTGAGTTTCTTTATTCCACTATAACTTCTAAATCCCTCGACCGATTTAGATGTGTGAGGTATCGTTAGAATCCTTACGTCATCTCGGGTGACATAGGATATAAACTGTTAAAATTGAAATAAAAACAATGGCAAAATGACAATTATTAATATATGTAGGTATATCGACGACAGTATAAAAAATGCACTCGGGTTTTTAAAGCTTGCTTTTCATATAGTTGTTCTAAGCATGTCTGAAGAATACTAATATAGTCTAGAAAGCAGTCTAACGAAACTCCTTTCCTAAGAGCACTCCCACTAAAACACTTCAAACTTTCACCGCTTTATCACAAATTTATTGCACCAAATTGCAGCTTCTTCGAGGGTCGAAGGAATAACCGTTTTATAGCTACAAAGGGAAGGCCGGAAATAATTTGCCGTAAAATTTGATCTCGAGGGGCCCGAAGAATTTTGATTGGTTATGTAATTTAGAGTCCCACGGGTTTCATTCGGCGACCGAGTAATTTTGGCCGGTGCAAAATTTAATTTTATGTGTTTTTGTAGGTTTTTAAGGTAGGTAATTGCATTTTCCGAGTTGCGGTTTGGTTAGTTAATTGCTCTCTGTAACATTTTCAAGCGTGTTATTACTCCCAATTTTGTATTAAGTGACCGACGTTATTGTTTAGTATTAAGGAACAAGAACGTTAATTGAACTTTATTCATGTTATTATTATAAAACAACAGTGAATTTGTGTTATAGTTACAAGGAAGGCATTGTTAGGTATATTGATAAACTGAGTCACATAATGCATTTTAACATGCGTCTGTGAACAATGTAGTGACGCATGCCAACGCTTATTATAAACGTTGACTAATTAGGTAATGTTACGTCTGGTACTTACGCATTTTTAATACGCATGGCCCACTGCTGGCCAAATATTATCAGCCTTTTAAATGCCCACTCGTTACTATATTTAGCAAGTTCAGTTCATTCTTTACAGACTGTTACTATTATGACAAAAACTTGGTAAATTTAAAAAAAACTTGTCCTCTACTGTTACCCCTTTTGATCACGCTACACCCCTTATACTACTAACTATTTAAGTACATCAGAAGTTGACAACCAACTTCTTTATTTTCATTATTATATTTTATTTATTATATTTAATTCGAACATATAGTCCATAGGGCGTTAGTAACATAAGTACTCTTAAAACTATGTTAGTACACACTTTGACCACTTTGGAATCAATTTTCATGATTAGGTAAATAGGTATGTAATTCTCCAAAGCCGTAACAGGCAGAAAAAATGGTGATGATGGCCGATATCATTAGTGTTTGACTTAAGTTGACTGGAAAGTTAGTTATTGTTTGTAGTTTTTGGAAAAATAATACAAATCTGCTACAGCATAAGTGGTCAATTTGTGCAACCTCTAAATGTTGTCCTTTCACCTTGAAACTAGACAATTTTTTTTACATTATAAAGAGTTAGCGCGTAAGCGAAGTCTGCAAAAAATATGCCTTTATTTTTCATACAAATATGAAACACCCTAAGGCCCGATTTAGACCAAGCGAACGACCAAGAATTCTATGCATTATCTCTTACGTTTTCTTTGTAAAAATAAAGACAAAACATGTTCTAGAGCACTTGTTCGCTAGGTCTAAACGCACCTTAATGTGCACCCTTCTACGCACTTGACTAAATACTACATGATATTGATTATCCATTCATCCACACGGTTAGCCGTCAATATGTAACCAAATGTTAACACAACTGCCCTAATGAATTGTCTAATTAGCTGAGTTAATCAAGTTAATTACATAAATAGTCATCTAACAGCGGTCAGGCACGCACAGTGCACCGGAAACTGCATTTGCATTTTAGAAGGAAGTGCATAGTGAAGCTAGTGTAACGGTAATGTGGTGACCATTATCCTTTTTTTGCGCTTTATAGTTTACTAGCGACCCGGCCTCGCTTCGCTTCGGTTTTTTGTAACACCCGTACAAAATTCATAAAAACCTTCCTCTTGAATCACTCTATATTGCTGAAAACTCCATTGAAATCTGTTGAGTAGTTTAAAAGATCTAAGCGAACAGACGGCGGAAGCGGCTTCATTTTATACCATGTAAAGAAAGATAAAGATGAGAGCTTTATTGGATGCACGATCGATAATGAATGTCGATTGTTTTAAAGGATCGTGAACCGAGACGTTTAACCTCGTAAGGCCCACCATACTACAAACAGGGAGTTTTTTGTGAATGGGACTTTGAATCTACCATCAACGCAATAAAGTTCAATTACGTTTGTTCGATAATGACATTTTCAGTTTATGAACATAGGAAAATAAACCTTATTCACATTACAATACAGTTCAAATTATATTGCCTTGATTATGTACATTCTATTGCAAACTGGGCCTTACGAGGTTAAACGCTTAAAAAAGAATCCATACAAATTTAGCTCTGGGCGATAACGTTTTTCACCCCGTAAACCCAGTCCGATTTTTACGATTTTTGAATGAAAAACGAGGTTTGCAATGTCCATTCCAACTGACTTCTCTTATTTGGTAAACACTTTTATAACCACAAAATGCCCCATTTCCGCCTAAAATAACAATTTTGTCATAAAAAATACCATCCATGATGTAAAATCAGGAAAATGGTGTGCAAAATATGGTCTCTAGTTGGTTTATTCACCAGAAAAAGGCCATTTAAGCCAAAAATGCATTTTGAGGTTATAAAATTGTTGGAATGGACTATACGTTCCGTTTTTCTACACGAAATATTTTCTTAACGAAAACGCACAGACCTACTTTTTCATAATATCTACAACATATTCAAATATCGTAAACATCTGACTTAATTTAGGGGGTGAGAAACGTTATCACATTTTGTATGGAAATTTTCACCTTGACAATCCTCTTACCCTGCCGAACAGTAGTAGGTATTCCTATTCTGACCTCGTACGGAAAAAAGGCAATTAATTCATAGAAGAATATTAAACTTTCGAGGGTGATAATAAGGTTGGAAATGCAATACAATTCATATATAGTATCGAAGCCCTCAGGGTTGGCAACGAATTTGCAGTCCTGAGATTGCCATCGTAAAATTGCAAATGTGTTTGGGATTCAGAGTCCATTTTCCATCAGATGGCCTGTGATCGTTTGCCTAGTCCATACCTGGAATATAATAATTATGTAAAATCAAGAAACTTAAGGCGTCGGGTAGGGCAACGTCTTTCTATACTAACTAACTTTGTGCAGTTTTTCTTTTTTTTGCGGCGGTACACAAAACATTTCTTTTATCGCAGTTTTTTTTTTAATAAGTGCGTCAACCTAGTTTTATGAATTAAAAAAGAAATAAGATTATCGTAAAAATTTAAATAGAATTTAAATAAAATCAAAAAATCAGGTAGACGCACTAATAAAACAGATAATAAACCGATACGTGAAGGTAATATTGATTTTGTACCAATACCAAAAAAGAAGAACTTGCCTAAAGATAGTGTGGAAAGGCGACTGTCCTACCATCGCCTTAAAAAAAATATCAACTAATATTTACTCACGGTCCCCAACAATAGAAGGCCTTAGTTAATACTTCTTTGAGACGTTGAATGGACGAGTAAAACTCATTCATTCACTCACGTTTGACCTCCGTACTTAACCTACCAGCATTCACAAATACTTTGTTCTAAATAAAAACTGACAAGCATCCCAATAAACCACTTGTAAAAATACTACGAGCTGATTTCAATTTTCGCGTAGCTTTCATTCAGTTCGAAATAAAAATGGCGGATTAAAAATGGCGGATTAAAATGGCGGACGCGTCAGTGCGGTCAACCGACAGCTTTCGAACAAAAGCTCCGATAGCGCCGCTAATAAAGCTTAAGCCGATTTAACGTAAGCTTTTAGGTTACATTATTTATTATCGCTTGCGTTTCAGAGGGTAGTTCGCGGTAAGTTTCCCAGTTAACGGTCTTTTAATTACCGCGTCAAAACTGTTTAATAAGTGAGGACACACCTTTAGAATTATAGTGACATAATTCAACAATTCAGCTGTCGACTTTAAGACATGTTTATTACTATAGGGACCTAACTCGAAATCCAACATTTGTGAATTAGGTCACTATAATTCTAAAGATGGCGTTGTATACAGATGTAATGACATCGTATTTGGTCGGATTAGTTTGTATTTGTCTTGCCTTCTCAATTAACTTTGCGGTAGATAAAGCTGTCTGAGAAGACAAGTTAAATACGAACTGTTCCGACAAAAGACGATGTCGTACATTTACACTACATCGTCTACATCTGTAGACTAAGGTTCTTATGAAAAAGGGTATGAGTTGACTTAACTCTTAATAAGAAAAGGTATATACAAGGTGGAAAAAACAAACGCCACATGGACAGCAACTACCTTTAATATTGGAAATAGGAAATTAGACGCAAATGAGACTTTCTTTTATTGTTGAAAACAATGAATACTGCATTCTGCAGTTTGTAATTATGGATTTTTGAAAATTCGTCTTATCGGCGAATCGAACTGGTCTAAAGTTGCGTTTTATGATACAGATCGAAATAGTCGTTGATAGTGATCATTTATATCTGCAACACAAACACCTTTAAACCAAATAAAGACCTTAAGACACGACTTTATGGTTTTGTCATATTTCTGTATACATAAATAGAGTATAGTAGACTTGCTGCCGCAATCAGAGACGTCAATTAAATGTAATGCTTGATTAAAGTTGCTGCAATCACTTTCTTTGCTATAGCAATAGATTAAGACAACACGTCACTAAACAAGCATTAAATTTAATTGACGTCACTCTTCACTTGATCTTCAGACGACTTAAATAAATTTAAATGCAGGTTTTCTAGCGGTCGTTCTTAGCTAGATTTCATGAAAATCGGTTGAGCCGTTTAAGAGATATTAGCTCTGAAAGAAGGGGACACCATTATATCTTGGGTGTTTATCTATCTAATAGTTATAGCTATACCCCCTTACTAACAAGGTACAAATAATGACTAACCCCCTTACTAATAAACGTTGAGTAACGGTGGTATAGCTATACAATGTTTTGTCCTTATCTATCATTGTGACATTTGAATTTGACAGATAAGGACAAAACATTGTATAGCTATACCACCGTTACCCAACGTTTATTAGTAAGGGGGTTAGGCATTATTTGTACCTTGTTTATTGCTATCGTTATCCCATTCAGTCTTATTGCTTCAGTAACTAGCCCTCTCGCATAAGACCGCAATCAAGGGAACTAATCAGAATGATTATTCCCTGGGGTTAGTTCCTCCCGTTTTATCCGCCTTTGCGGTTTGCCTACAGCTGACATGGCTTTTTTTTATCGCAAGAGGCAAACGAGCTCACAGACCTGAGGGTAAGTGGGACCTGAGACCTGAGGTTATTATTCTTAAGACTGCAAAACTTTGTTTACCTTCAGGCTTAAGATGATAATGACTAATTACACTGGAACACAACAGTGAGAACACTGCTGCTTGGCGGCAGGCAAAAGCATAAGAATGCCTATGAACAGTTGCCGACAATTGACAACGTCTTGAGTCAACTCCTTTGTTTGTAAATTAGTATAAAAAATAGTAACAAGAAAAATATGTAGTGGATGAAAAGGTTCTTCACTTTTGAACCTTAACGGCATTTAAATAGAGTCGAAAAGTGACTAACATGTTCAATTCCGCGACTGCACTGGAATGGAAATTACCAAATTAAGGGTAAAGCTAGACATTCACGGTCAGTAAATTTGACAGCAAACGGACCTGAGGGCTCAGACAAGATGCACTACGCTAACTAACGTTTCTATTCAATTCGTTTTTAAACCAATCGCGTCACTGGTAGACCACGTGACTTTTCGTATCACGTCAACTTCCAGTGACGCGATTGGTTTAAAAACGAATCGAATAGAAACGTTAGTTAGCGTAGTGCATCTTGTCTGAGCCTCCTGCTCCAATCGTAGTCAATCAAATGAAATGATGCCAAAATATGCCTGCTTACGACCTTAGTCTGATTTATTTCTCGGTCGACGAACCCGCAAATGGATGTCAGATTTTCCATTCACATGTGGCGCAGCGTGATGCCACGGCCCAAACCCTCTAAACCGCAATCTTTTTACACTTACGATCAAAAGAAGGACGAAAAAATTCGTCGGTCGTCATCAGTCTCATTTGATTGAAGATTCGCCATTCACGATCGAATTTGGCAGAACGCCGCGCCAACTGACGCGGTGGATTGAAATGATTACGCCATTACTAGTCTGATGCCTGTTTCATCTAAAAAGTGTTTGGACAGGCGCTGATTTGTTTAGTTTCGTCGATCATAAGGCTATTTCTACTAGCGTTGATTGCTTCCTGTAGGAAGAGAATTGTGTTCACACATTTCATAACAGCTAGCCTAGACAAGATGCATTCAGCAAACGTAAACGACCACCGAAAAGGGGATTTATACTGCCCTCCATAGAAAAAGGCACATGTCTCATAGAACCGCGTATGTATAAGTGACCTTATTTCTTAAGATAGAGGGTTAAATTTGCTTTGACTATCAAATTGCACGAGTTTTTTTTTAGAGGTGCAGTATAGGATTGACGTGAGCTGACGACTGTAACAAATAAATGAATATCAGGGGACAATCTCACACCAATTGACCTAGTCCCAAACTAAGCTCTAGACATGTGCTATGGTTACAGTCAGCAGCAGAAGTAGCTACGCAACCGAAGAGGTCAAAATGATCGGCAATCGACTCTATTGTCAAGAGAATACGTCGTGTCTAGATCATTTTGAGCGTGTTATTCTGCTCAGCTACTTTTGATGCTGACTGTACTAGACAACAATAAACTTATAAGTTAAACTTATTTATGACCAAAAGTCGGGAACAAATACTCGCGCTTATCCTACATTATCTACCTACCCATATCACACACACTCTTGCTCCTTTCAATTTGATACAAAAGTGTACATAATTGAACTCTACTATACAAACCCGAAGGTTCTTTGTGCTATTGCTATATTGTACCTACATACAATAGACACAGCCATACATTCAAAGAAACTAAAGACTAGATAGAAGGTGTTTCAAGGATACGCGTAGGTTCCGCAAATTGACAGAGCCGATACGAACTTGCCTAATTCGATTGTAGGTGTCAATTATTCTAGCGTTGCCATTCTCTCTGAATGCCTCACAACTCTGCATTGTCTAGTACAGTTCTGCCGTCCAACGGCAAAACGCTGCAAGTCAAAAACCCTACTTTCGAGAAAAACGCGTTTAAAGGTTTTAAAGTTTCATGCTAAGTTTCATGAAATCGCCTATTATTTTGCACTCATTTGCCGCGTATTGAGTAGGTGATGCAGAGTAGGCAAAACGCTGCAAGTGGTCCGTTCCTTGTTCCGACGTAGTGGTCATTTAGTACTTACAGCGTTCTGTGGTGATCAGACGGCATTGACGGTTTTGGTACAAAACATCACAATTGCAGTCATGATGTTTTGGCTAGTCTTATGCAGAGTTACCGCGTTTTGACAGTTTTCTACCGCCTAAACTTCTTTTGTAGGTATGATAGAAGTACTCATGAGGAATCGTTTGATGCAAGTTAACACAAAACGCTGTAACTAGAGTTGCAGCGTTCTGCCGTTGGACAGAGTTGAATTTAGTAGCCATGCATAGTATAGTCACGTCTAATAAATAAATAAATATCAGGAGACAATGTCACACAAATTGACCTACTCCCAAACTAAGCTTTAGGCTTGTACTATGGGTACTAGACAACGATATAAATACTCATATAGAGAAATACATACTTAAATACATAGAAAACATCCATGACTCAAGAACAAATATATGCGCTCATCACACAAATATCGTGACCTTACCGGGATTTGAACCCAGGACCGCTACCTTCGTAGGCAGGGTCACTACCAACTAGGCCAACGCGTCGTCGTTATCTCTTTAGTTATGTTTATTTGAAGTGATATTAATATTTTTGTTAATACGCCATACAGTTAAATAAATAAATAATTAAGAATATATTGGTCTGCACTCTGAATGCATACCTAAATTGTATTTTCCAAGGTGCCATTTAAGTAGGAGTCAGTCTATTACAGGCAACGATAACTTAACAGCGGAACTCGTTTGGTCACCATAAGCTATAAATACATTTTTATCTTCTATTTATGTCCTGAGAGGTCCGCCCCTTCAATCTCCTTCTGCCTCAACGAATTCAATGGCGACCGTGGTGCTTCCCTTTCCGTATTCCCCTAAAAAGGTTTTTCTTCACAACATATCATAGATTAAAAAATCCCCGTCGTGTCTCTTTATTTTTAATTTTTGAAACTATTTGATGGATTTTGATGCGATTCGCACCATAATTTGCTATTTTTAACCCCTGACCCTAAAGGAGAGGTGGTTTAGGCTGGGTTTTATAAAGATCCGTTAGATCAAATTTCGGTCAGGAATGTCAAAACTTGTATGAAGTTACTAAAATTTGACCTGACATTTTTACTTACGGGCATTTATAAAACCGGCCCTTAGTGTATGTGTGTAGTTTACTTTAAAAAAAAACGTCGATTCGTTTATAGATCCCGTACCAATAAAAGTGACACATGTATTAATAGAGAACCCTTTCCACTAGATTGTCAAAACAAAAGATATGGATCCCGTGTTAATAAAAGAGACACATTTATTAATAGTTGATCGCTGCTGGCTCTACTCGTTTCCCGCTCAAGACAAATGCCTTAATTTTATAACACCTTTTTTGTCGGGGTTTCAAAAGTTATCAACTGTGAACCAAACCCCCAAAGTGCTACCTTACAGCGATGCCACATCATGCCACACGAGCGTTGCCTGTACAGTCGGCCAAAAACGTGGTTTACCACCCTACGGTTGAAGTTCATTTGCACGTCATGATACAACAAGTTCGATTTTCCCTTGCAATAATATTATGACAGTGACAAGTGTCAACCTTAGCGATAATTAGATCTCACAGAAACTTTTGTCAAAACTGGTAGACTACTTTCTTGGCCGATCGTACGTTGCGTCTTCGCACCGCTGTGTTATAGAGCACGTATAATTTATATGTAGAACAACGCGGCGACGACGCAACGCACCGGCAACGCCCGTGTGGCACCTCGCTTACAAAACGCCGACAAATTTCCATGCATATTTTACCAAATTCCTCGGTATTTGTGTTAAATCGCACGTCACCGGTGACATTGTTGATACGTACCGTGACACATTGTCAAAGTCGTTAAATACAATGTCTTGTTGCGAGGCAGAAACAATCCAGATCCGTGCTAATTGCGACTGTAAACGTGGCACTTGTTATTTTATACGACAGTAAAATGTGTCGGTAGGTGGGCTTAATGTACTTGGTTTTATTAATATTGTGACAAGAACACTGTTAAGTTTTATAACGCGCTTCTTGTCAACATTGGGCATATTGGACAAATTGGGAAACGGTGGTAGACTTTGATATGTTAAGATACGATTCTGATGTCGACGACCACGACTGAGGACCTGGTCGTGCGAGGTCGCCGTTGCTGTTGCTCTATTCTCCTCTTCTTCTGCTTCAAATTCCTCTCCACTACTGGAGGTTGGCAGTCAGCTCCGCATTCCACTTCCTATCTCTCGCCAAATGGAACAGCTCTTCAACAGTGGCGACGGCTGTCCAGTTTATTATGTTCCCGAGCCATGACATCTTGGGTCTGCCAACGCTTCTCTTCCCCTCAACCTTGCCCATAAGAATAGTTTGTAGCAGTTGGTATCGCTTGTTTCGGAGAATATGACCGAGATAGGCTACTTTTTATTCTCCGCAGTAAACCCACATTGCTTTTAACATGTTATCGAATTGTGTTTAACTCGGCCGCCGAGTAAATCTCTTCTTCTCAGTCGATGCACTCTTTACAGAGCGGTCGTGGTCAACTAAATAAATAAGAGGTTGGTTGGTTGGTCAAGTAAATAAGAGCTATCAAAACGTTGACAATACGATAACGTGTCGAATATGGTCTTTCGCGATACCAAAGAAGGCGGCTTAGTAATAGTATAATCATTTTAAATTTAATGTAGTTACCATTAGAGTATATAAAGCTTTGACCACAGAACAGAAAAAACGGTAGAAGTGTGATGTGGGCGTGTCACTCGTGGCATGGTTATGCGGAGTTCCGCGCAACCTTCCATAGTTTGCCGCGATCGCTTGCGCGTGAAAGTTGTGCGAATAAATATTTCTAAAATAGGAAATAAATCCAGAAGCATGCCTTATTGTGCTATTTTGGAATGTAAAAACGATAGCCGCACCAAAAACATTTTACATGGTGGCGTGTTGTTTTTACGATAGTGTAGTTCGAAGTTACGATAGCTCCATCCCTTTGTCTCGATTTAGTCTCGAATGGCGAGTGACAGGGATGGAGCTAACGTAACTTCGGATTTCGATTTTCAAAGTAGGGCCTCAGGTCTGAAACTAAGCGAAGCTCATGGCACTTCCACTGTTTTTTCTATTCCGTGGCTTCGACTAGGTACTACTTTGCAGCATCAGAATCATACCTAAAGTAGTTCTAATTAGTTAAGTTGGATGCGGAAAAGTTTATTATTTACTGCGGCAACTCCTTCCGTGCAATTGTTAATCACTATTCTCTCGGGTACTGTCCAATTTTCCGCGACTATTCTCCGGATTAAAAATTATCTAAATACGATTCTATTGTCAAGAGTATAAGAGTGTTGATAATTTTGAGCTGTTCGACTGTCCACTTACCTGTTAATTTTACTAACGTATCGAACGGTTAAAGTTAAAGTATGATGAATTATCAAGACGCTGCGAGTTGTTTGAATCACATTAATCATACCTGCGTTTTAGAGAATTAATATAAATCTTAGTCATTACTAACTATTAAGTAACTAACTATAATTACTTCCAAGAAATAGAACAATGTTATCTCCTGACGAAATCTGACAAGGTCTCTGATAACGCTGGAGGACTATTCTGCAAGTCTACAAAGTGACGAGTTTGAAGCAAAAACTGTATCAAGATGTAACATAGGGAAACAATTGTTATTCTTGCAAGCTTTTGCCCATGACTCCATCCGCGTTATGTCTCCCCTATAAAATATATATTGTATGTAGTAAATTTACGTTTAACCGCGAACACGGAGCAAATAAACCACGGCAAAATATTTTTTAATAAGTTTCTGTATATATATATTTTTTTGCTGACTGTTCTTTTTTTACAGTCATTATATGCTCATCAAGACCAAACTAATGAGTTCTAATACGGTGGGTCTACACGTTAAGTATATGTAGCGGAGATGCCGTCGTAGAATAGAGGCTGTGCCCAGTGTCTCTCACTCGCTCCAATACGCTCTTATTAAGAGTGAGTGAGAGAAAAGTACAAATCTGAAGCGCCTTCTAAGTGCTCACAGACTATAAATAGAGTCGTCATTAAGTAAAATATAAAAAAATCTTGAAGTCACTTAAATTTATAAATTAGTAGAAAACTACGATAAGATCCTGCCACCACTAATAAGAACGTTTAGTGTTGGGGTTTGTGGTTTGGGATTATGTGTTTGTTGGGATTATTGTTATTTCAATAGTAAATCCTTCTTCAGCTCACCCCATTCATAATTTAGGTTGTGATTCATCACGATTTTAAGGGCGGAGTTTTCAATCAGTTAATAGATGTTTCAGTCTTAAACAATCGTTTATCAATTTGAGTAACGATAATTAGTTGATTAACGAACGTCTAAACGTCAATTAAATTGCCTGTGAACTTCTGAACCGGTCATTAATGTATAATGACGTTGAGCTACTAATAATGAAGCAATTATTATCTATTATTTTTTCCTTCTTTTATGTTTTTACTGTCTTCCAATTAGCCAGACTTAAGCGCGGACGCCGAACACGTGGAATTTCGTACATTGACTTACGATTACTTGTCTCTGTCACTTTCGCACAGCGAGGTTGATCGCCGGCAGGGTTGTAAACCTTTTTACTATAGTAATACGGCGCTCTAGAGTAGGTAAAGGTCAATGTACGAAATTCTTCGTCGTCGGCGTCCGCGCTTTAGCATTATCTGATGATGCTAGTAAAATGAGACACCTAATACATCCGACCGACTGCCGATGGAGGGTTATTAATGTTTTTTAACCTGTCTGTATAGTAACCTGTCTGGTTGAAAGGACTAAACATTAATGTGGAGATGGAGAGCTCTAGTAGAAGGAGGACACCTAAGAAGAGATGGATGGAATGTGTGAATAGCGATATGAAAAACAAGGGAGTGAATACTGAAATGGCTGATAGGGATGTTTGGAAGAATAAAGTGCTGAGCCGACTCAAAATGATTGGGATAAGGACAGGATGATGATGATGATGTATGGTTATTCGTTCACTTGTAAGAACTGGCCGGATGGCCCAAGTTCGACAAACGAGGCATCGTTAGATGCGTCATACTGTCGCAAATGTCACTGAGTAGTTATTCGTAGAAAAGTGCCAATTGCGAATTATTTAAAACTTGACTAGCTGGTAGTGATCCTACGAAGCTACTGAGTATTCGATGTTTTCTGTGTATTTAAGTAAGTATATTGTTTATATTTGTCAAAAAGTACCAATTCTGCAATCCTGGAGCTTTATTTGGGTCAACTCGACATTGTCCCGTGATATTTATATGAAGTTGTTTCATTTAAAAAATATTCTGTCTATCCACGTTGTGTGTAGTATGGACAAATAAATTTGCTAGGGCAGTGTAAGTGGCTAAATGGCTAACAATGGCCGCTGGACGGCAGTTGGATGGCTATAATCGAATTGCTTGACACATAGTGTGATGTATGGCCAATGTACGGCTCGCTCTTTCAGCTCCGAAACACTGGGGAGACAGAATAACGGGTCACTTTGTTTAGAATTTCAGTACAATTTGATCATGTTATGATGTGAGTTTAGTTACGATAGTGTAGTATAGATAGCGTTGTCGTTTTTTTGGGTTCTAGTTAATTTATTTGATTAATTAAATACTATGAAATGATATAATCGATGAAGTGAAATTCGGTAGTTGAAATGATTTCCGACTTTGACGATACCCCAATCTTGTTGATTACACTTCGTATTGAGTTCAACCGTTAATCGCGATTTATTTTAAAATCAATCGATATTGGGCAAGTCTTATCGTTATCCTATAAAAGGATCAAAATTTCATAGTAATGAGATTTAAAATATAATTATCTATATCGAGTCCATTAGTGATAATTAAATGGAGGCCATACGCTTGACAGCCCACAAAACTGAGGGTTTCGGTGACCTTGAGACTTAGGCGCATGGACCACATCATCATCATCATAATTTCAACCAACCTTTCAAGATGTCCGCTACTGGACATAGGCCTCCCCCAAGGTTTGCCACAAGGCCCGCTCCTGCGCTTGCATCCATCGGTTTCCAGCAAGTTTAGCCACTTCCATAGGTCACTGGTTCACATCCGGTTCGAAGGATCAATGTTAGGGTCCTGGGACGTGATTTAAATCAAATCAAATCAAATCAAATTCATTTATTTCATTACATTTAGACATTTTACATAGATCGATACAAAGATTGCGTAATGCAAAGGGCGTGAGCACAGCTGGACTGAATTTGAGCTCACCCGTGGTCAGCCATGGGGAGATTATATAAAGGTACCTACATAATTAATTTTAACTAGTTACATAAAAACTAAGCTTATTATTCAATACGAAATAATGTGAAATAATCTTACTCGACCAACTTTCCTTTAATTATGTTTATACTTAATTTAACGACGCATCCCTTAGCGGGCTCATTTAAATAAAAGTGGACTGTATACTTTTAATAGGGTTGATATAATCATCCGTACTTGTACGATTACCCGGTCTACTAGTAAAATGAATTAATATAAATAAATAGCGTAGTCGTCCGACCGTGTTGGAGTATCGTAAGGCGAGTGGCGGCCACGTCGCTGCGGCTCGTCGTGACGTAGACGTGTCGTCCTCGCGTATGTGCGACCGGTTCCCAGCAGTCGGTCCATCTTGTATGCTCTCGAGATCTTGGATGCAACTTGAGAACTTAGACCCCATCAATAGTCCCAAAGTAAGCTCTAGTCCAGTACCCAAAGTACAAGCCTAAAGCTTAGTTTAGGACTGGGTCAAATTGTGTAAGATTGTCCCCTGAATCCCCTTTTTTCGAACATTATGAAAGTTTGGATGGATGAATGTTTGTTCCTCAATCTCGTCTGAACGGATCTGGATGAAATTTAGTTTAAATCCCGAAATAAATCACTGTTCCAGTGGAATGGCGAAATTACTAATTCTACGTGAACGGAGTCGCGGGCAGAAGCTAGTTTATAATATATTATTCAACATCGGGTTCCAAAATAACTGATATGGTTCTATTACTAGAGACATAGACTTGACTCCGTTTATATATTATTATTCGGCAGTCGGGTAAAAACAAGTTGATCGGTCGCTCTAGCGAGCGAGCTCACTCGACGAATAGCTACTTAATTAAGAATGCACGCCTTAAAATGTTGTTTGTACGACAACTTAACTCCGTTTAGTAATTCGTCCGAAGTGAGTCCTTTCAAGAGAGTAATATAATATGGCAACGTTAAAGCGTATTTTTGTCCGCTTGCTACTTCTTCTGATTGTAGTTTAGTTATATCAACATACGTAACGTCGTATATCTCATTCGGTGCACGATAAATGCTATTTTAAAATGGAGTCGTTAAAGACCTTATTGATTCCGCGAGTTTGTTTATCACGACCCATTGAGTTGGAATGCTTTGAAGACTTAGTCGACTTCAGTTGGCGTAAACACTAAGTGCCAGGCTATAAAAAATACATATAAAATTGACTCAATATGGCGCCCTTGGTACTGAAATTAGCAAACGTCTTGTTTAATAAAGTTGAACTTAACGTTTTATTTGCATTAACGGTCACGATCAGATGGAATAAATAATTGTATTGACATCATAGAATTTTAATTTTATTATGTTTTAATCACTTGAGTGGTGGGTTGTTGGTTTGTTTGTACAGTGGAATGAAAAGGTTCGTGAGTTTTCAACTCTGTTTCATTGATGTATAAGTCCAAAAGTGACGAATGTTTTCATTCCGCGACATACTTATTAGACTTAAGTGAGTTATTGACGTAGGTAGGCTGATGGGGCCTAAGACTTAGTTGTTTAATTACGCATTAGCTGGCAGCTGCTAAATCTAGGGTTGCCATCCGTCCGCGTTTCCCTGGATTTGTCCTCGTTTAGAGGGCGTCCGGGGAGCGTCCGGGCGGTGTTTCATTTGTAGTCCGGGTTTAAAATTTAAAGTCGCTGCTGAGTGACGCGACGGCGGCGCGTCTCGCGCGCCGCGGTGTGGACAACCGACGAACCGTCCGGGTTCTGGGCTCCAAAATCCGGGGTTTTCATACATCTTGTCCTGGTTGCCAAATTTTCAGAGATGGCAAACCTAGCTAAATCGAATAAAAAAGATAAAAACTGGTCAAGTGCGAGTCGGACTCGCGCACCGAGGTTTCCGTAGACGCACAGTCGGTATTAAGTATCCTATTGCAAATTGAATTCGCGTTCGAATCGAATTTGACGCTTATATGTTTTACCGTTATGGGGACAAGATGGGACCTTATTTGTTATTTAATTTTCTTTAAAAAATGATTTTAAATCCTCCGTAAATAAAACATATTCTAAAAAAAACCCGCTGTCTATTACGGTTCAATAGGTACAGTTCTTTAAAGTTCGGACAAACGGACAGACGGACGGACAGATGAACATCGCAGGCATATTAGTAGGGAGCAGACAATATGCTATAATAATCTACCGAACAAATATTCAACGAGTTGTACGCGGACGAAGTCGCGGGCATTTTTATTTTTATATTAGCCCATAATTCTTTCCCGCTGCTTCGCAAAGGCCTCCTCCTGAGTTTTCATTAACTCTCAGTCGTGCAATAGACAGAGAGTTCGATCAATCTTTTAGCAAAGCGTCCGAGTCATCCCACCATCTCCGTAAAATCCTATAATAATCAATATTATTTAATAATTTCGACTATAATCGATTCTATTACATTTATGTTCTCTTAGTACCAGTACAGTCATGGACTTTAATTGTTATGCCACTATGGAACCCTGTCGCATAACGTTAATCATTCATTTAAGCGTAATTCCTGTCATGTGGTTTGACGCTGTCATTATGACAGGGTTCCAAAGTACACAGACGACCTAACACTGTATTTGTTCACCACTACACGTTTCCAGTGTACCTTGTTTCACAACAGACCCGAAGCTCCTCCGAAACATAAAGAGGATCCTCTCGGAGGCTTCTTGACGCGTCAAAGTACCCAAATATTGAAGAATTCTTTGCAGACATAAGTGGGGAAAGCTTTCACGGGGAACTTTAGATGCTTAGGAATATTAAGTTGTTCAAAGTTTTTAATACGAGTATTATCAAAATGCCAAGTCACGGTTAGACTATAAATAAATATCAAGGGACCTTAGAGTCGTATAGCTCTAGGCTTGTACTATGGGTACTAGACAACGATAAACACACTTATATTGAGTTAAATATAGTTTTATACATAAGAAAATTTCAAAAACTCAGGAATAAATAATAGGCTATCATAACATTAAAGGCCCGGCCACACCGCTTACGTGACGTGCACGTGCGCGTTCGCTTTCCACTGCGTTGTGTAGTATGAATTCTCATTACGACATGTCACTATACAACGCAGTGGAAAGCGAACGCGCACGTGCACGTCACGCAAGCGGTGTGGCTGGGCCTTAAGTAGTCATTTTTGTGCTCGGGACGATTTATGAGAAATCGTGCGCTCTGAAGTAGGTAGAAAATAAATCGCATGCGAAAAAATTACAATTCACGTTTATTTTCGAATGACATTTTCGATTTTGATCCTCAAAAGTCTACGAACTGGAGGGTTATTATGATGTAGCTATGCAATTCAGTTTACGCTGAGAGAAAAGGACAGAGCTATATAACTGCTATAGCTCTGTCTTTTACGCTCACTGTAAAATGAACTGCATAGCAACGTCATAATAACTAAAAAATATAAAAAAATTATAGGAAAAAATATTTTTTAATAAACTAAAACAAGTGCTAGTAAACAAAGCATATTATACAATGAAAGAATATACTGAAGACACATTACGATAATTAATAACGGTTATAATATACTACCTAATTAATTTATGCCTCCTCTCTCCTAGTGCTGCTGTGCCCTCCAGGGTTCATTTTGTTATTACTTATTTATTAGAATAAGCAATAAAGATACGAATTTGAATTTGAATTTGAATTCCCCTGGTCTATTAGTACGAGTATCTACTGACTACCAATAACATAGTTTTGTTTGTGATCGTCATATATTTAGATATACGTAAGCGTAATATTATTATTATTTTTAAAGGAGAAAGGTGTCGAATGTACAGTCGACGTCATAAATATGTTTACACGTTAGGAACCTCTTCTATTTAACGTCATGTTTTAACTGCCATATGAAATTGTCATAGCGGATAAAGTGACAAGGTAATAAAGTGTAAACATATCTTTGACGTCGACTGTTCAACAAATCACGCTTGAGTGTCATAAGTACCTACCGATTTACTTAATGGATTCATGGTTCAATTAAATCATATTGAGGATAACGTTTAAAAAAAAACTAGTAGGTAGGTACATTGACAGCGTGCAACTTTACTTGTGAGTGGTAAGGCGCGCCATTGCTCATTGGAACCACTATATTTGCCAAGTAACGTGTGTTTGTAATAGTAGGAGATCCGAATAGGAGACGATTTGCACCGGGCTGTTTATTCGATGAAAAGTATTTTATACCAAATGTAATATACTATGTAATATATGGCGAATACGAGGGGCGGCTGAAAAGTAATCTACCTAACAATGAAACAAAAGACTGTCGTGGCTAATTTTTTTTTATTTTTCTATATAGTCCCCTGCTAGTAAAATGCACTTATTAAATTTTTCAAATATTGAATTTAAACCATTAAAAAAAAATCTTTCGGTTTGTCGTCAAAAAAGTCAGTAACCGCAGCCTTCATTTCGTCATCGGTCATAAACCTTCGTCCCCTGAGGTCTTTCTTGAGAAGTCTAAACAGAAAATAGTCACAGGGGGCTAAATCTGGACTATAAGGGGGGTGGTCAATGGTTTCGAAGCCATTGTCTTTAATTGCTAGCTTCGTTGTGCGGGCGGTATGCACTGGTGCGTTATCGTGCAAAATCAGAATACCTTTGTTTAGTTTACCTCGCCGTTTTTCTTTTATTGTCTCTCTTAGTTGGTATAGTAAGTTTGAGTAATAATCAGCATTCATTGTAGTTTTCTTCGGTAAATAATCTATGAGCAAAATCCCTTCTGTGTCCCAAAAGATTGTAGCCATAAGTTTACCTGCCGATGGACAGACCTTGAATTTCCGAGGCGGCTTCTCATCCTTAAATTTCCACTGTAACGACTCTTGCTTACTTTCCGGGTCCCATTGTCGAATCCAAGTCTCATCACATGTTACAATTCTAGAAATTATTTCTTCCTCTTTCCCTCGACTCATCTCCAAAAACTCTTCGCAACATTTGACACGCCTCTCCATGTCAAATGCAGTCAACATTCTGGGGACCCAACGTGCACTAACCTTGGACATGTTCAAATGCTCATGAATTATTTCATTGACTCGCTCTTTACTGACGCCCACATCTCTAGCTATCTCCCACTGCTTCACTCGTCGGTCCTCTAATATAATTTTTTTCACCCTGGCTACATTTTCATCGGTGACGGCCGAAACTGGTCTTCCGCTACGAGGATCATCTTCCAGACTCTCACGACCTAACTTAAACTGCTTTGACCAAAACTTTATAACAAATTCGGAAGAACACAAACTGCCAAACACACGTAACATACGCTGTCTGATCTCCGAAGGCGTATTCCCTTCTTTAGTCAAAAACTTAATCACCGCACGCTGCTCGATTTTATCCATTTTCACTTTTTCTACCGACACGTTTGAAACAATTGTAGGAGACAAATAAACGTGATGCAATAAACAAATGAATGTAATACATTTTGAAAATAGAATAACAAACGAATATAAATCCATACCAGCCAGCATTATTTTTGTATATATTTCTGACCAAGGAGATTACTTATCAGCCGCCCCTCGTAGGTAGGCTGAAAAATTTCAGTCCAGTACATTTTTTTTTTTAATTAACTTTGTTTAAAAAAATTGGAATAGCTTGTTTAATAGACAAATTACATACCAATCGAAAGTATGAAGCCTATAGAATATGCAAACGTTAGGTTGACTATTATTTTCCCTTCAAACTATTGGTTAGGCAGGTATAAACAGGTAAGTCGGTACTAATAATTTGCACCAAAGGTAACGTTTGCATATTCTATAGACTTCATACTTTCGATTAGTACGTAATTTGTCTATTAAACAAGCATTTGCAATTTAAAAAAAGTTCATTTTTAATAAAAAAAAAAATAATGATATAAGTACTGGACTGAAATTTTTCGGCCTACCTATTTGCCACATATTATTTAGCGTATTCAATTTGATATAAAATACTTTTCATCGAATAAACAGCCCGGTGCAAATCGTCTCCTATTCGGATCTTAGACCATAAATATGCGTTAATCCCACAAATATCCTACTATCCCACTAATATTATAAATGCGAAAGTTTTGGATGGATGAAATTTGGAATGATGTCAACTTATACCATGGGAATAGCTTGTTTAAATAAGTATATATTCTCACTCCGTCTACATAGTTGTTAATTTGTAATCGCCGGTAAACTGTACCCTATGGTCTTCCTCAGCGTTCAATCTATCTCAATACCAAATTTAATCGAAATCGGTTCAGCGGTTTGACTGTGAAAGCGTAACAAACAGACAAAGCTATTTTCGCCTTTATAAAATTAGTATGGATGTAAGCATAATATTGATTATAGATAACAAAACAAATACTTAGTGTTCCTGAATTTACTTTGACTTAATTTGAATTCTATGCTTCTAACGATAAGGTTAGTTTTTAATGAAACACACTTAGGTATTATAATATGTATTGATTTTGGATGTTTCTATATTCGATAATGCGTCGTAAGGTTGTACAAATAAGAATGGGTGTGCGCATAGCAAACATTACGAAAAATCAATTAATAGTTCATGGTTAGACAAATAAACTGCCAAATATTAATCTATTTTAATACATATTATTTTTAGCTATGTGATGTTTTTACTAGAGTAGATTTAATGTCGTAAAATTTGGTACGCCTTAGTATAAATATGTCCTGAAAATTGAAAACACATCACATCTATGCTGAGAGCGTCATTACAATATCTGTGTCTGTTTCTGTATTTTATGTATAAAAAAAATAACCCTATGTCCCTAACTATTAAGGAAACCCTGTATAATATTATAGCAGTAGCCAGCTTGAATGAATCCCTTAAAATTCTTTATAATTCACTATGTATAAACACAAAATTAAGTCCGAATAAAAATACAGAGTAGAAATATACATTACTTTTAGAACCTTTATTTTGAAGTCAGTTATAAAGACGACAGTCAGTGATTGCCCAAATTTCTTATATCTCCTTATTTGCCTAATCTTGGGCAATTTCGTACAAATTCATAGTCTGGCATCGACACTGAAACAGTATGGTCCATTATAGAAACTTATCGCAGAACGTCAACAATTTATATCACTGTCATCTTCTTCTCGGAACTGCGGTTGCTTCATTAGATATAGTTATATGATGGCTTAAAAATACCAGTAATTTGTCCTATAGGTAAAATAAAGTTGTACCTATATTAAACTAATATGGAATTTACGTCAAATTCAAATATAGAATGTCGAACGATGTATACACAAGATGTGTTACAACTACATGGAAGAGGGGCTATACTTGAGTTTTTTAGTGTTTTGTCTATTGTGACACATAAAACTGACAGTTAATTTAACAAACAAACGAACTAATTCCCAATCTTAATGGCGGTGCCGTGTTTCCCTGAAACTAGGACAAAACGGTTAATCAATATTTGCTAAGCCGATTAACTTCCTCGTTCACAAGTCTCGCTGCGGTATACAGTTACAGTATACAGTATCCTTACCATGAGTTACAATTACCATACGAGTACTCGCTAGCTAGTCCAATGCTCGCTCACAATCTATAAGAATACTGTGATGGACAGAGCATTCGACTCGCGAGCGAGTACAGTAATTGTAACTCATGGTAAGGGTACAGTATACTCAGAACGCTTATACAGCCCTCCAACGGAAAAAAGGCACATCTACTATATGAATTGCATTCCACTTCCAACCTTATTATAACCCTTGAGAGTTGAATATGCTTCTATGAATTAATTGCACTTGTGCCTTCTCTCCGTCGAAGGGCAATAGTCTTTAACGTTTGAAGTTGATGTTCCAAGATATTAAATTCGAGCCAGAATTAGGCGAACTAACTTGACAGTTCATAGTACACTAATGTTACCACAATTTGGCTTGTGCTGTTAATATCGATATTTAAAAACTTTAGTTAATCATTATTATCGTGTTTGGAATCAAACAAATAATTTTACTAAGCAAAATAATAATACAAAAAATTGGTTGGAATTAAATTTACATCGAACATCGTAGTGGACATCGTTAAATGTACCGTACTAGCCCGACAGAAGCCAACTAAAAGGATCACAATGGCCTGTTGTAATAACAGCATTATTTTTGTATATTATTCCTAATTTGAGGAGTAATTATCGCTTAAACAGTACATCCTTCAGATCATATTATATCATAAAAATCGCTGTAGATCGTCCCTATTCGGGAAGTATGTATGGGTGTAAAAGTTTCGACGACAATTACTCGATAAAATATAAATAGAATCAGATTTATAGAAGGCACAAGGTTATATCGACATATTTGTGTCGACATAAACCTATCACTTTTTTTTTCCTATGTCTGTCAACATTTTCGGCTGTCAAGTTAGTTCGCCTGATTCTTGACTCGACTTAGATATTTAATGGTATTAAACAATTTTCAAGGAATTATTGGGTAAAGCAGTGACCGGCTTGTCTATACGCTGTACTGAAGGAACTCTGTTTTTTTTTAAATTGCTACAGAAGGTAAACAAGCGCACAGTCCGCCTGATGATAAGTGGGATCTGTGACCCATATACATTTGCATTCACAAGACTACAATCATGAGACTCAGTCGGTTCTCACGACACAGGCCTGTCCTAGTGTGAGGACCATTGATGTTCATGTCCGAAACCTGTTTGTTAACATTTTTAATTTAGTATATTAAAAGGATTGAACTGTTTGGTAAATATAGTAAAGGAAGGTCGTGTGTGAACACGAGACTGCAAGGGTGCGGCTCCACTGAGGCGGAGACGAGAGGAGCGGAGCGGAGCTGTGCCAATATTAACCAATAGAAGGCGCATGCGGTCACGTCGAGCGCGCCTTGCGCACGTTAGTTTATATTCTATTGGTTAATATTGGCACAGCTCCGCCCCGCTCCGCTCGTCTCCGCCTCAGTGGAGCCGCACCCCAATCCTGGGACTACTATGCTAGTAATTTCATCGGTCGTCTTAGCCCCACACTGGAGCACAGCAATGCGAACACTGCTGCTTGGCGGTAGTTTAAAGGAGTTCTCTTAAATATTATCACTTACGTTCCTTATGCCATTATTATTCAGATATTTATTTAACTTTCTGTAAATTAGGTTTTTTATTATAAATATTCAAATGTAAACGTAAAATAACAATACTAATACAAAAAATAAACATTAATTATTATTATTATACGACTTGCGTTGACGACGTCGTTAGCTTGCTTAGTTGATGATTCTTACGAAGCTGGCAGTCCCGGATTCCATTCCCTAAGGGCAAATATTTTGTGTGTAACAGGTCTAGAGCTTCGTTAGTTTGATTTTCATCTGATATTTATTTACATACCACTTCTTATTGTATAGTCACGTAGTTAGGTAATTACCTATATATAAAATGTTAAATTAAATCACTTATCCTTTAATAATTCAATTTATTGTGCAAAATGAAGCGAGATTATTTTTTTTTGTGCAAAAGGCTGTCGCTTACAACTGGTGAGACCTTTAGAATTTTTCACTGTTTGCGCAAAATGGATGGAAAGGTTTAAACTTGGTCGCTTATCCTTTTTGTGCCCGCTGTCAAATCCCTTCTTTTTATACATTTCGTACAATATTTTCCTATAAAAACAAAAATTCTTCTTCAAAAGTTTATTCTTTTTTAAGGTTATCGTAATTCATTATTTCTAATTTAAAAATTGATCTCTTAATCGAATCTTAAAAATCATGAAATGACATGTCTAAGACAAAAGCTATCATGTTTTATTAGAAAACGTAGTTTTATAATAATTTTATTACACCTTCGGATATAAATCGATATGAAAGTACCACACGAGAGACAAAAGTCGTGTAGGAGAAAGAGCTTTACTTAATTTAGTCGACGAGTGATTATTTTAGTTACTAAATGTATGAGAACAAGGGTAATTTAGTCGACTACTCGACTAAATTACAACTAAAATGCTCGCTACTCGACTATAGTAGTTTAGTAGTCACGTACAATACTTTATCTACACACATATTATAAGTACTCTAAGATGGGTTCAGAAGCCGAAAGGCAAATAACCAGCATTACCTTACCTATGGTAGTAGGTGACAGCGATGACAGCTGTAACGTAATTTTGAAATTACGTTTTCGAATATTGTAAAGTAATGAGATCCAAATTTGGAACATCTTCCAAAATTAACAGCTGTCATCGCTGTCACCTACTACCACAGGTAATGCTGGTCATTGCCTACGGGTTTTGAACGCTAGAGGACTTATGATATGAGTGTAGATAAAACTACTAATGTACTCCGAACTACCTTTAAGAGCATGTCAGATATAAGTTTATTTTCGCTGGTGACTATACTCGCCTCGCTGCGAATTTACAGCCCGCACGAGAAGAGCCCAGGTCAAGGCAGTCCCACCCCTAGTTTATGGGGTCGCACTACATATGTATGCGTTTTAACTTAGGAGTAATTGCCCTCCCACCACCAAGTGAAATGGTGTGGAGATCGACCAGTTTCAGTGGTTAGGGAAATGATAGAGACTTATACTGCAATCCCGCGTAACTAACAAATTAAATAAGGTGCAAAATACACTTTAGCCAGTAAGTCAGTAAGGTACATTTTGCAACTTAGTGCATTTGATAGTTACGCGGTTTTGCAGTGTCACCGACGATAGGTATTTCAACGGAGTTGACAGTACGGTTAGCTTAGTTGGTATGGGGCCTACGAAGCTAACGGTCCAGGGTTCGATTCCCGGTTAGGTTAGGTGTGATGAGTGCAAGTATTTGTTTTTGAGTCTTGAATGATGTTATGTATTCAGCTATATAAGTATGTTTAAGGTCTATATTGGAATGCCTAATCGTCATTTTTCCTAATACATCGTTTGTCCGAATTTTAGTTTAACCTAAAGCCATTTCCGCCTGTTTTTCTTTATAATCCTAACCTAACCGCTGGTATTTTTGGAAAACTTAAAAAGTTATCTGACTCAGCTGAAAACCAGTTTATGAAAATGATACGTTAGGACAAATAGGCATTCCGAGGGACACCCATGTCTATTGTCGTCTAGTACTCAGTGAGTAGTATAAGCCTAGAGCTTAATTTGGGACTAGGTTAAATTGTGTTAGATTTTTCCCTGTTTCTTTTTAATGTCCTTCTTCTCCCGGCTTTTAATTTAAAACTCTTCCTCTGCGAGTCGTTTTAGATGCTCCTACTCAAATCATATTTTCGCTTGTAGCATCTCCGTTTATTACCTCCATACCAAATGTCTTCGCATTGGATATATTCCAAGTTAAAACTGTCCATAAACTTTATTATCTCGTATGTCATATGAATGTCAGGTATTTTTTCGACCTTGACATCCTCCCATTGTAGATTCCTTTATATATTTTCCGCTCCGCTTGTACCGTCGATTCGGACAATTTACTTTATGATAATTGCTTGGTAAGAATAAAACAATACTGTTACGGGAAACGTCGTACTATTAATGAACGCGAAATATATGACCCGTTAATCTAGCTATAACAAACCTTATGCCGTTGAAAAAGGAAGCTTGGTGAGTGCATTTTTAAATGTGCTGCGTGCCTCCATACCGCTTGGCTGTGGGGTAGGCCGCGTTACGTAAGCTCTAATGTTACATATATATAAGACTTATATAACCTAGCTCCACATGCAAATGAAAATGTAGGTTACCTTATGGAGTCGATAAAGTTACAACCGTCCATATAAAAGGAGCAATCAGCGTTTAAAAAAATCGAGCGAATTAGCTCTATTTGCGATCAATCGTTTAAACCGTTCTCTTTTTTATCCTCCTGCCTAGTGTTTTAATTAAAACTGAAGTTGTAAGTGTGTCGTAACCAAAAGCCGGCTCTTTCAGTCCCTCTCTTTCATATCGATTGTCGTTCCTCTCTGACGCAAGGCAACCTATATTGTACGCGTGCCAACTGCCGAGCCCGTATATCGAACCGTTAAACTAAAGCTTCGAAGAATTCCTATTGCAATCTTAAAGTGCTTAGCGTTGTGGGAGCGGGAGTATTGTGAGGTCGGCGCGTGTTGGGTACCAGGAGTGCAGAGACGTCAGGATACGGTAACCTTGATGTTGCAGCCGCCCGCCCGCCGCGTCTGCCCGGGCCGACGTTCGATTTTCACTTGGAGCATCAGCGCGCCAGTGTTTCGCCCGGGTGGGCGTGGTCTGCCGGCCGGTCAATAGCACGGCATCGCGCCTCTCACTCGCGCCCCGACCGTACCCCGAGCTGCGTCCCTATCCCACCCGGGGATGATTGAAACGTCTGATGCCGCAGGCGCCCCGCGCGCCCCCGCGCCAAGGACGTTCAGTGAATCCGTCCCTCTCTGCCGCGAGAGCACGTGTCTCCGTTACTATTTCATATAATGTGTGCCCCCTTTGCTACCGCGCGAAAATTCACAAGCAATTATGAGTCAAGTGCCTGATAAATTAGGTGGCAAAATTAATGCCTGAAATGAATTCCGAAGACGCTATTAGCGATGTGTGAGGAACACCACTTTCGAGGACAATTATGTGCGACTGTGAAGTGATATGGCGATAAGAAGTTCATCTAACAACCATCACCTCTTCGTGTTTTCCGTCCTGTGCACTCCTTCGCCTTGTTTTTTCGGTGACACCGTCAGGTACGTGGGCTTTAGCGAGCATTTCTCCGAGGAGTTAGCTAATTTCGATTCTGTCATGTACCGATCGTCAGAAGAAACCACTTAACCTCATTCCCGCTTCTGCAATCCTAGTGAAATGTCCAACGTAATTATATTTCCATAGCTGTCGCCTGGCAGCCGCCTGGAGTCGCCTAGTGTCTAGACACATAGTAATTATACATCGAGCCAACAAGGGCGGGCATTCTCGAGATGTGACTCACACGAATTCGTCTCCAGCATCGATCGAGCTCATCTATTTGCCGGGAAGGTCAGAGAGTAATCGAATATCTATTGTTTGCGCTAAAAGCTATGGACACAGACGAGGTTATCCGATATGTCCATTTTTATATCGCAAAAGGATTGCCAGGTTTGGTGAAATAAAAACGTGGCTTTAAACGGGACGTGTCAGTGTGTTTCGTAACCGGCTTTCCTGTTAGCTTTAGTGGTCTTTTGAAGTTTCCTAAGAGGTTCATTCTTAGATCAATACGTGCTCGGTAGCTAAGTGTGTCGAAGTGTTTAAGCATGTTAGGTCATCAGTGTTCTGCCAGTATCGACTACTAATCGTGCCCTACTGCCGGCGTGACATCACCGTCCCTTCTTAAGCCTGATTCACTGCATTTAGCTGGTACAAGATTTAATCATAGCCAGGATCGTAAATACCGACACAAACATATTGTGAGATAAAACGCCTACTGTTGCGGTCAGAGGAAACAGCTACCTCGTCTGAATTGCTTTTTGATGGAATCACTCGGTTTGATGACAATATGTCGTTAAAGCCCACGTGGTGGCGACGGTTGTGATGAAAAGGTGTTGGTATTCGGTAAGAGATTTCAATGTACTGTCACAAGTTTACCAACGTGAATATAAGATATTCACTATAGTACCATGTCGTTTTAACGTTAAGCTTAAACTGTCACATGGATTGGTCAAATGTGTTAAAGCGACAAGGTATTAAAGTGTATAGCTACTTATGATGCTGGCCGTATCGTGTCTCAAATGATTTCCGTATCACAATAATCTAAGACCCCCGTCATCTCTCCTCTAATTTCTGATATAATATTTAAAGACGCGAGTTAGCCTATTTGGCAGTGACCCTGCCTACGAAACTACTCATCCCAGGTTCGATTCCCGGTTAGGACATATATCTAGTACCTATAGTACAAGCCTAGAGCTTAGTTCGCGACTAGGTTAATTCATGTAAGATAGTCCCCTGATATTTATTTATATAGCGCAGTCCTTTACTCCCCAAAGTTATATTAATATACTTATGACACCATTATTCAACACAGATCCTAATTGACTTCTATGTTTTCTTTTAAGGTCAATGACATTTATTGCATTGGCTTAGAAACCCATCAAGTCCACTGACCTTTACCGACCAGGCGATCGACTATTCATTTCCTAAAATATCACGCCTACAATGTCTACTCTGGTGTACTGAACTATTAGTCTCAGAGCCCACGACACTAAACCTATACATAACACTACCAGATGATATACCTATACATATATACCTATAAATAATTAGTCACGTCATTAATGGGGGAACACGAAATGGCGATGCTGCAATGCAAAAAACCTGGCCCCAATTTACCCGGTAGATTGAGCGTTATATAAAAAAATACAAATATATATATATACATTTATATATGTACAAATATTGCTCATTTAATAGTATCGGAGATATAGGATAGTAAGTAGGTTAATGTGTATGAAAGACGAGGATGTCCGTGACTTCCTACCCTTTACTCCTCCATTTCTTACTCTTGAGTTGAATTTTGAATAATCCCAATTTTATTCCACTCCGTGCAAAGTGTAAGGTGCCTCACACTAGTTACCAGGCGCGTTAAGTTTTTTAACGTTTTATATAGTCCCTTCACGACCTGCCTTTCCTTTCGATTAGTATTCCCCACACTTGAAGCTCCAAGTGAATACTTTTAAATCATACGCGGCCTGAGTAGCAATGATGTCATTGTGACAATGCCGCAGTTCCGTTACAGAATTATTCTGTGAATCATTTCCTCCGGCTGTGAGTGCGTAAGAGTCGAATGTTGTAGTCGTTTCTGTATTGAGTTCGCTGTCAAAATATATAGAGACTTATTACTTTGGGGACTAACACAAAACACAAAACACCGTAGCATAGTTATTTCTAATATTTTTTTTACTTCTTACTGTAATTCGTTAGTTGGTTTGATTTGGTTATGTATGACTCCTCATCATTTAACTGAACTAGGCTCTTGTCTGTGGAGTGATTGCCACTTTTGTCTGATCTCTGCCAGCTTTTTCACCTCCTGATACGACACGACATTGGCCTTCTGTCTTATTTAGCTGAAGTTAGTAATCCTAGGTCTTCCTCTCTTCCTCTTTTCCCCTAAACATTACCCTCCAAATGTTCAAACAGAAACCGTCGTGCCGTATCAGGTGTCCCATCATCATTCCTCTTCTACATTATATATGTATTTCTGAAATATTGTTGTCTCAGAAAATTATCTAAATAGGTTTTTATAAAGCCAAGTAGTATCTATGTAAAGGCGTTACATAATAGTGTGCTCTAATTATTCTTAAATAAAACAAATATTTTTTTGTCGTGATATTACTTCAAGGTTCTCTTTTTCTTATACTTTGACACTTTATTTCCTACGCTATAGCAATCACGAAATGTCATGTACGGTCACGAACGTAAATCGAGGAGCAATTTCAAAAAAAAAAAGTGCTTGAAGTCGTCATTGTCATTAGAGATACCAAGTCATTCGTAACTTATAAGAAACTCAACCTTACTGCTTCAGAATGTCAGATTGACTTTGGACTAAAGGTGGATCACAAAAGTCTAGATGATGCTTCCAAAACAGTCTATGCCGTCATATTAGAAGCATATTACTGTTTTTTACCCTTTTTTGTTAAGTAACCTTGTATCAACAGTAAAAAATGTCCAATTGCCTGCTCATTTACGTTTTTGTCATTCTGTTTGTGATAAGAGTGAACATTTTTAGACCACGAGGATGCTTATCTCCGTGGTGATATGAATGCGGTAATTATGGCAGTAATTGCTCTGTTTTACGTAGTTGTCACGTCAGGCGTACAAATTGTCTCTTTTTCCACTTTCTTCATATGTTTATGTTTGTTCTTATAAATAGGTCATCTTTATGTATTTAGACTACAATAAGAATATATAGAATCAAAGTTAGCAACTTCTGCCTGCAGCAAAGAATGCTACGAGTCTTAAATTTGATCAATAAAAGTTTCTAACGTTGATGTTAAAGACCAAGGGGTATAAATCCAATTTAATCACCGTGTATATATTTACCTAAGTCAATACCCAATTTTCATGTAAAACTGTAAACACATTGACATATTTAACTAGATAGGTACTAAAGTTAATAAAATTAGGCATGGTGTCGATATTTCGACGATATTGTAATCGTCATGTTCGGTTAATTTATTACCTTTCAGTTGATAGTTTTATTTATTTTGAAAATTTAACTGCTATAGTTTGAAGAAGTTTACTACATCAGGTAGTTTCTTATCTGTAGTTACTCGTACCTAATAAACTAATAAAAGTTTGTTTTTGCTTACTATGCTTCGTGACTCAATTATTTAGCTGCTGATTCCCTTCACAAATAAACTAAGATAGTCTGCGTACTAGCAATCACCAAGTTTACTGATGAGTAACGTCTTCACTATCATCATCACGTAAATTTACATTTTATATCAACATCTCATTAAAGTTTCCTCCAAGACAATCGTGTTTCAAGACACGTCTTTGAAAAACCAGCATTTGTGGTAAAACTCTAATGCTTTGTTTACTGTCGCAGTGCCTATCTTTATTTCAGTTAATACCCGCGAAGGTTGTGAGAAAACTGTAATTTGTTTTACTTTATTTATCTACGTTTCTTACTTAGTTTTATTATCAGTTTATCATGCATAGATTACATTTGAGTTATGTTTATTCTGCTTCCGACTATAGCTTGATAATGAGTCAGTAGTTACCAAGTGTTTGACCTGTAGTGACTCTGTCTTCTAAGTTTCCCTACTTTTATCCGTTTTGAAGTATAGTCTAAAGCTATCTTTAGTCTTCTTTGCTTAGATATTTCTGTGCGGTGTATCTTAATAACAAGCTTTCATTACATAGACACCGTGTTGGAAACCTCCAGTAAGTTTTTATTTTAAAGTTTTCAGAATTCATTTAGTAATAGCTGAGTAACATTATTACCTTCGTCGTCAAGAATTTTACGTTCGTTTAAATATTCAGTGGTTCCATGCATTTTTACGTGGTTTCTAAAAGGATCCTTATGTTTATGAGTAGAGGAGGAGTTTATTCTCGAAGTACTTGTTTCATTAACTTCAAGTACCAAATTTAGTTTAAACTTGTTTACAACTATAACTAAAAGTGCGATTCATCAATCTTCCTTGCTCCTGTTAGACAGGCACGCAGCAGTGATATTTAAGGAAAAACACGTTGTCGTTATTGTTAATAAACATCATCCTTAAAGCTTCTAGAGGAGCAACGTTGTAACGGAGAAAATACGAGGTCGGCCACAAAATACCGTGAAAAGTTGATCGTCCACCAGATCCTTTACAGCCCAATGCTTAGCTAATATTAGTCAGACGACCTCACCTGCCGTAGTTTAATTAATTTGCGGATAGTTTTTATTTGCTCGCTCGCCGCGTTTGTCCCAACGCTAATACGGGCCCTGAGGATCAAGAAGGGTTGACCCGTTTCCCAGACAAATTAGATATGCTCAATTAAAATAGATCCTTCCTACTAATTTGCTAAGATCTCCCCAAAGTTCTACGGTTTTATATTTCGTTGTTGGATTTTTGGAAATATTGTGATAGGTACTCAAAGACCCTGGTGATTTCTATCTTATTTATTATAAAAGTACACCGTATATATACATCCTTGACATTAATTTCATTAGTAAATAATACCTTATCAATATGACAACGCGCATCTTCATCCTGATTTCTTTCATTCAACGTTAAAAAGAAATGTCCCTGCATAGCAAGCTTTGTTCATTGGATAACTTAAAAAAGGGTTGTATTTCTACAGAGGTCGATGCACCCAGGTTTAACAAGCGATTGAATAGCACGGAAGGTTACCCTTGATGTGTCAAATGTCAAATAACGGTGTTCGCGTGAGAAGGCAACGAAGACGAAAATTGTAATTTAATTTCTTTGAAAATGTGAAAGACATTATTACTTCGAATATAAATGGTGTTCAATTCAGTCAATATTTTATGAAGGATTAGATTTTTGCGTGTAACAAAGGATTTTTTTCAGAACTGAGGATTATGCCAGCATGTAGGTTAAAGGTGACGGAAGAGTTATTTAGGGGCGGAAGGACATTCTAGGGGTGACGCAGAAAATTTTTGAACTTCAAAAATTTTGAAACAGCAACAATAATTGTTAAAATTTAGTATTTTTTATAATAGCCGGTAAAATTAAATGGTTGTATGCGGCCCGATTATAAATACGGATATCGTTGATATGATAACATTTGCCGAAATCAGTGCTGATGATCAGTAGGAAGTCGAAACAAGTTTTCTTTGATAGATTACTGGAAAATTGTTTAGAAGGCCAACAAGCATATAGGCCACCTGATAGTAAGTCTAAGTCTTAGGCAGCAGGGCTTCTGTCGAACGATCGAACGTATAAGACTGCCTAATTGACAATGCACGCGTTAAAATGTGTTTTGTACTCTCTGACTGGACTACTTAAACTCGCCGGTTCACTCGTTTACTCGGTCGACCGACCGAACGCCGTTTTTAAGTGAATAACACTCCTGCTAAAGACAATAGGAAGTGAGTTCGACTAGCCCGTGCGGGTTACAAGTAGTATTACGTGTTTCGGAGTAGTTGAGTTGTAACCATTGTCGAATAGCTTTGCTAGTTCAATAGTGGCTTGGTTACGTGCTGCTTGGGTATATGGATGTAAATTTCTGAATGGGGGTTTGAATTAGGCGTTTGGTTTCCTTTGTTATTAGTGTGTGGTGTTACAATGTCCCAAAGATGTACAGGTTTTAATTTATATATTCGTATTCTTTTGATATTTCTTACCGAATCCTTAAAAAAAATTTTGAACTATTGACAAGAGGGTGTGTAATTTTACGATTCAACGCTTAACTTTATTTAAACCTTGATACATTTTAAATGTCTACAAGTCCTACAAGTCTTATATATTCAACACCATAAAAAGAAAATGACTTGGACGCCTTTCGAAGAGCGTGCAGTTAATATGGACGAATGGCGGAAAAGACGGGTGGACTTGCCCAGCAGTAGGACACTGATGAGGGCTAAGATACTTTTCATGTAGAAGTTTTTTTTGATAATTTTTGAAGTCACATACAACGTAACAGTTATTTTTCAACGTGTTTTTAATATTGAACGGCTTCTGTTGGATATAAGGCCCTTTTGCATTCACAGCCAGCAACGCATATAAGCGTTTTTCTGACTTCCACCCAATGCTATGAATGCGTTTGTAAGTTTCATCAGTATATGAGCTGCGGCACCTTGGGAAAATTTCTGGTTACATTTGACAATAAGAGCTACTATAATCTCAGCAATATTGGAACAATATACCTAGAAGCACTGACTGAAACTCACTTGAAAAGCGCCTCTCGGCAAGGCGCAGCAAATGCGTTAACCTTTTTTTATGTTGATGTTACTTGGTTTCTTCGCCAGTTGTCAACCAATTTAAATGCAGAGTGGGTTAAAGATCTTCTCATTAAAATTTCATAAAAGTCTGCTCTTGGGATCCATTCAATTGGCAACTCCTAAATAATTTGAAGTATGGTCATTGTTTTAGTAGAATATACTTGCCAACCGAATAAATATATTTTTTGTCCCCAGGTCGCGCCACCTGCAGCATAATAGGGAGCCATACGCCGCGGCGGAAAGACGGGTGCGACGCGCACTCGTGGTGAGTGCCCCAAATTAATTTAAAAAAAAACATACATCAGTACAAAGTTACATCAGTATACTTAAGGTTTTTCGTAGGACTTATAGGAGCATTTAAATGTCAGGTACGTACGAGTAATTACTTGCACTTAATGAAATCTTAAACAAAATGTCATTGACAGCTTTTAATGATTCACGGTTCATGACATAAGATAATATTATCCACGGAATGCCTTACTACCTACCTTACCTTAAGATTAAAGGATATCGCAATCGTGATCAATACGCCGTTTGACATTTTAAAACCAATTATAATCTACTTCTTTCTTAATTAGGTTGTTGAATTCATGACATCATAATATCCACTCTTTGTTATTAATGAATCATGACTCATTGCCAGCTTTCCCAATTTTCATACAAAATGGGCTCTAGATTGAGCTCTTTAGCACTCAATGTGTTTTACATACTGATTCCCTTGTCCGCATATTGGCTTGTCCCGTCAACTCGTCAGCGTGTTTTTGTCACGTCCAATTGGGATTGCATCCGCTTAAAGCATTTGCATCCACTTCCAACACGATTCTGATATTGGATCGAGGTCGGCAAAAGGTTGCGGAGGTGTTCGGGGAAGGTTATTTTTGGACTAGTTGTGTTGTTTTTGGTTAATTGTCATGCTATTATAGAGGCCAGTCATGAAAGGTTGTAATAGTTTGGTGCAGTAAACTTTAAAACGTGGGGTGCACTTATTGCAAGACTTGAGTTTCCAAACAAAATAATGGAGCATGAACTTCTTTCTTGCCACTGAATGTGACAGATTCCTAATTTAATTTGTCAGTTGCATCAGCCACATGCTTCAAGTTAGTTAATTTCGGTGTATAGTTCTCTCACATCACGTAGTGCTTAATAGAGTTAGTCCTCAGGATCCGTAATTTCTGCAATACGGGTCTCTACACTGTGATTGCCTTCTTGCAATTAAGAGATCGTTAAATGGAGAATGTTCAGAGAGAGCTTTATTCTCGATTTCATACGAACTCTTTGATACTTTGATACCACAAGGCATGTATTTTTTGCTTCATTTGGTTATTTTACTTAAGATATTCTTTTCACTCTCGGAATTAAGTAAAGGAGTTCACTCGTTAGTATAGATTCATAATTTAATATGTCTGTCACTTCAATTGCATGTCCCAACGTGGATAATCTCAACGTCTAGATCTATCACATCACGTGCATAATCGAGTTAGTCCTCAACTCCAGAGCCTCTGTAATGCTGGTGTCAATGTCTTCACTGTAATTGTCATCTATATGTGAGAGATTATACCGTGACTCAATAGCAACGTTCTTCAATTTGTAAGTCGGAGCAGCAGCATGTTCAGATTTGGATCTGCCACATCATGTAATGTATTATCGACAGGGTCTTTAGACTACACGTCTTCTGCATTGCGTGTGTCTTTGGGCCATATATTAAAACTGATCTTGTTTTATATTTAAACGAGTAAGTTATTCGCATATGCGTGATCGGGTAATAAACATCTCGACAAACCGTCACATATTGGTGTGATTGATGCAATGTCAAATTGGGATTGCAACAGTTAACCCGTTAAATTTTATTGCTCTTCTATGGTCTGGTTATTTCTCAAACAATTACTTGACGAGGATTGTAAATGTGGTATTACTCTCTAAATTTGTAGAGCGGTGAGACTGGTCTTCGACCTTATTTCGCTAGTTCTTTTCGGATCGTTGCTAATTTCTAGCATACAAACCTTTATTTCTACCATTAACAGATGGTTAAAAATGCTTTTGCTAAGTGCATATCCGCTTAATTTACATTTTTGATATATGCACGTATTATAAACACTAGATGCATTGAAACTAAAGAGTGCCGTTGGTTTTGCGGTGACTCTGTCTTCAAAGCCAATAGTATCAAGTTTCCGTGACACGACCTATCCTAGCATCAAGTGTTGTTTCAATTGAGAAAAAGTGCCTGGAAAGGTATCAATCAAAAATATTCCTGTCATTTTGCTTCCAATTTTACTTTCCCCTAAGAAAATTAATTACTATGTAATGAAAACTAAGCATTTCCTTGAGAAAACCCAAGGCCGAACGCAAATCGAAGGTCGGCCGTTTACGAAACTTACACCAAGGATCCAAAAACACGCAAACTACCAACAGCTTGTTTCCGAGATCCAACACTCTGTATACATACCTCCAATACACTATACCACCGCAATCAATTAAACGTGTTGCGCCACTGGAAACTAGTTACTAGAATGGCACTTGTGCGCTCGAGTGTTCGGGATAGTAAATGTACGCGAATGTACAATCACTAGCAATTGCAACATTGCGCTCAAAAATATCTGAAAAGCTTATATAGTAATAGAGACGTGTCAGATGGGTCTATATCGGATGGCATAATGATTGTTTATCCTAACGATTATTTGGTCGAAAACGGTTTTTACAATTGGTACCGTATCATTTTTATTTTTTATAAAAACTAACTTAACCTTACTTAACTAAACTATACAATAGATATTTATTAAATTCTGTAATATCAGTCTAAAAGGGTATTAGACCAAATGATTTTCGACCAAACAATCATTATGCCATACGAGGGGCTCCCGTGTCGGATATTTCTAGCCCAATGTTGGAAAGTATATATTTGCTGGTGACTGTACTGGCCTGGCGGTTGAGAAAATTCACAATTTGTAGTAAAATGGGCCAAGCTACGGTGAAATAAAGGGTAGGGACCATTTGGTGCACGCGATCTAACGTATGCTAACGTTAGTCATGTTGATGAATAAAAAGATATTCTACATATTGCATTGGCCGAAGTCGTAATTATTTATAAAGGGTAGAAAGTTGGCGTTTTTAATAAAGCCTAGTTGGCCTAGTTCATATTTAATATTAAATTGAGCATGAAATATGGCACCTTGCTTCCCGTCGAATGACAATTAAACTGTATGATCCAAACGCAGAAGATGTAACATGGTGCTGCATTAGTGCATTACTAGTTCGTTTTGTTGGACGTAATAGCTTTTCAGACTCTTATCTTCTTGAAACCTGCTCTGGCGAATGTCGCCTGAGCCAGTTAACTAGTCCAAAAAGAGATATCATTATTTTAGGTCATAAATTACTTGGCACTTTGAATTCTTAATGAAGCTTACTAATAGAGTGTTCGCTGCAAAGTGGCATAGGAATTTAAAATCGCGTTAGACATAGTAATTTAAACGACTATCTATGGTATGCCGCTTTGTGTTTCGCATTTCTGTATTTATTTTTAAGAGAACGGTTTCTTCTATAACTTATTCATTACTTTGTCCTCTGTTTCCTTTAATTTACAGAAATAATTCGAAGTTGTCACAAAAATCAACAGTCAAAATTCCAAGTTTTTTGTACTTTCCGCTCTGATAAACTTTGATTAACAAAAAAACTTAAGTAGCCCTTACAATACGACAACCAGTCATGGTCTGGCGAATCTGTAAAGTTCGTCGACTGTTAATTATACGATATTATATTAAAACACGCTTGATGAATACTCATACTCATACTCATACTCATTTATTTATAATATTATAAAACATTACATGTGAAAATAGAACTATTTTTTTCTGAAGTATTCGGATAGGTGTAAACAGCTCGATGGGTCACAAATATCATCTACGCGGCTGCAGTTACATAAACTTTGGCAGTGTTTATGAAGGAACATTACAACAAAAATAATCGTCACGGATTAGCTTCGCTTATATCTTCAGTTTCTGTGTTTATACACTCAAAAAAATGAGGGCCAACCAAGACAGATTTTCTCTTAGTTGACAAAAAAATAATACAATAGTTATGGTATATAAATCGCTGATAGTAAAAACAGCAAGTTTTTTAGTGAGTCAACTAACATCTTAGTTGAAGTATCTGACGTCTTGTTAGGCTCGTATGGGATCAAGACGCTTATGAGCAATACTCACAATCTTGTTAGAAAATGAATGACCACTAAGAACGAAGAGAAATAGTAGCATATTAAAAAAAAATGTCACATGATTTGTCTCTTTTGATGTGACTATATAATCGTATCGTTAATTTCGGCATTCCAATAGCCAGAATTCCGAATAATTTGGCAGAACTCAGCTCTATTGATTGGGAAAATTTCCTACCAAATTACGTACGAAGAGTAAAGAATAACAACCGAATCCTCAGAGAGAAGAATCGAATGAAAATTCGTTCCGCGTGAAAATTAAGCGCCGATGGATTCTGAGCTATCATTTATTATGTTCAGGTGGAATCGCATTTTTCTCTCAGCGCGGTTAACTCGCCTGAACGACCAATTTAAAAATGCAATTTACACCTACATCGCGGGTCCGAAATGCCCACTTAGCTCAATTTATACACGATTGGAGATAATTAAAAGTCAGCCATTTTTGTTTCGGGGGGTTAATTAAATGATCCGGGGCACTTGCTGCCCCGGCGTGGGTAAACTTTTCCGGATTATGTACACTCACTAAGCCAATGTCAGCGGTTCAACTTTTAATGAAGTTTCCGTCCTGTTAAAGTAGTAAAAATGGGACACGAAAATAGCTTGATCATTTTTTAAGTGGAAGAAATCAACTTAGAAGAGGAATAGTTCCGCTGAAACAGAAACACTCCGCTCGAAACCCTTTAAAACTTTGTAGATAACTAAAACAATACCAACAAAGAAACAAAGCTCATATCCGACAGTAAATACGGCATACAAGAGCTGATTAGCCAGCCAGGTCCGATCGCAGTACGTGCTCTGGCTGCGAACGGGCCCGCACCCGCACCGCTAAATGAATTACGATTCAAAGCTATTCGAAAAAAGGTATTGCGGGTTTACTTTGGCTACAGTTTGAACAAAATGTTGGAGGGATTAAATACTCCCAGTACGGGCACAAACAAGACGTCGATAGATTTACAGTTCCCAGTGAAAAGGTTAATGTACGATTTTGTGCTTAACCACCCAGTGGTAAATGATCGTAGATAAATTCTGAATTAACTGTGAAATCGAATAAAGCTATCAAATGTAATTGTGTTTGTTCTGTTTTAACTCAGGGACGAATTTTAAGGTCAAGGTTATTTATTAATCACAATAACCGTGCGTTAGGCCCCGAATTGGAAATGAAGTAAATTGACGCCAATGTGAAAGGGGAGAAATAATGGATAACTATTACAAAGTTCAATCTGTTTGAACATCGGTAATATTGTTTTAATAACTATTTGTTCGATTGCTTTTCCCGTTAGGCAGTTTTATGTGTTGTTATCTTTGAACAATTTCTGATTAACTGGTACCTGCTGTAGATGCCGATGCTCTTCATTTTTACTGTTGCCTTTTTAGCAGAGGTCTCTGCGACTTTTACAGACTCTGTTTCAATCTGATTTCAACCAGATTTTACTCAATTACCCTAAACATCACGCAAACCTAATTCAGTTCGGGGACAATTCGCCCGCATGTTGCCATCACCAAATACTTGTACGGGCAGGTCACGAGATCGGCAGATTAGCGGCGACGGCGACTGTACGGCGTGAGCTGAATACTATTACCTTTTATTAGCTGATCTGGTAAAACGAACGGTTTTCAGAGATGCTTGGATTTAGGAAATGACATTAATCAAACTTGGCTGTTGAAAAAACTTTCATTATAGCCCTAAGCTATATAAGTAGGTGGTAAAGGTGACGTTTCAGGTAAACATTTTAAAATTCGGTTCTTGTATAAAATCGCGATGAGTTCAAGTGCGCTAAGTATTCATAACTTTGGTAGGAAAATAGTTTAGGTAAGGTTTTATTTTAAGCTTCAATTGTTTGTTTTCTGTTTTCTTAAACCCTTACATTGTTTTGACATATAAGTAACTTATCATTGATAACGGCAGAATTTTAAATCAATCATTCACACAGTAATAACACAGACCACAAAATAACAATTTCAATAAAAACTGTCGTAAACTTTGTAGCTCTCTAGGCACATTGCACTATGTATGGACGAAGACGAATGCATTTCCGATGAGTCTCCAGAGTAGGATGCACGTAATTCGGAAGTCAAGACGTGCTTTGAATCTCAACTAGCTCTCTCTTTGCCGCTAAGCTCAAATATTAATCCGTCTGATGACTCTTTTATTTCTTCCAGAGTCTAGAATCTGGGAAACTTTTATGCGCTTCTGTAATGTTTGTGGTGTTACTGTTTGCTGATTCATAACTCCTCTTCTCCTTTACGATTATTGCATCATATAATTTTGACATCAATTCTCAGAGTTCTGCAAGGCACTGTTCTAGGACTATAGCTCTATTCTCAGAAGAGAAAAGCAGATGATTTCCGTATCGTTAGTTGGTTCAATATTGTAATAAAAATGATTAATGATGCTTTTGAGAACCGAGTAGAAATTGCCGTTAGTTTTAAACGTCAAGTGCCTATGAAATCTTGTGATCTTTCCTCGTTATTCCGTTTCAGTGACTCTTATGTTATCATAAATCTTCCCTAATCCTCACTACCCGAACAGCATCGTCGTATGCATTAGAAAACTCAAAAATGTTAGAGCCTTTTCCACGTACATATCTCATGATAAAGTGTTGGGGCGTCTACGTGGGTCGCATTAAGGCTTCTATAATGCGATGCGATACCGTGCTTGCTAGAAACGGTGTGGTACGACGTGGCATGCTACTATAGGCATACAGATACACGTCTCACACCACATGAAATCGTACCCTAATGTTGAAATTCAAATTATTTTGAAACATTATTGATGATGGCAAATGGACGAAGTTGATAACTAAATGGTGACCATGGAATTTACATTGATCTATGGGTAAGACCACCAGACCTGTCCATTGGTCGGACCACATCCATAAAACGGCAGGGAGACAATTAATGCAATTAGCGCTGGACCGAGAAGAGTGGCGTGATAAGTGAGGGGCCTATACCCAACAGTTAATTTCATTGGTTAATGAAATTAATGATTGACGCAAGTTGTCCATCTTTGTGGCAAGGAGCATCTTATTAATATTTTGCAGCACTAAAGTACTTTCCACGTTCGTTCTACATTTGTTCCTGCTTTTTGTTAGTTCACGAGTCAGGTTCTTCTTGGATATATCATCTTAAGTATGGTTGGTTACCTCTGATGTTTCAGCAAAGGTGCGAAATGTGATATTGCTTTTTATATTAATGTTTTTCAAGTACATACCGAAACTGATACGTAAGTGCTATACTGATCATATCTAGATTTCTCTAGAAATATCTTCGATCGATTTAACTCACTGCTTTAAACTTTATGCGGTCAATGACCTTTCAATGCGTATATTATCGATATAAAAGTGTCAATAACCTCTTGCATAAAATATAACCCCAAGCATTTTACTCCAAAGTATTTCCCAAAGCGTTTTATTCCAAAGTATTTCCCGATTTTATTTAGGTTTGAAATTCCGACACCCAAGCGAAAAACAACGGACGCCAGCGTTGGCACTAAATCCAAACTGTCTCTACCTTCTAAAAGGAAAGCTAGCAATGTCTCTGCGCTTGATTGTAGCGTGCCTCTTGAACGCCCCACTGAGTAAAGAAAGCTTAGACTTTAGTGCTTAGGGAATAAGCAACAGTGTTTTGAAGTTGCTTTTCTATTTTATTAAAAGCTATTCCGAGATAAATGTCTTCGCAGTTCTATTCAATTACTTTAGAGTGTTAAGCAACACCATACCCCTAATGTTCGCTTACAAGTCTTTCATGTTCTGTTTGAACATTTTGATCCCAAACATTAACAATCCATTCATATAGTAATGCTACACGCATTAAAGGGTGAGTAATCATCCCAGCATGAATCTGCTCGTAACAAAGCCTCAGCCGAGAGGGTTAAGTACCTCGTAAAGTGAACATTTCTTTCGAACGACAAAAGTAATTAAGATAAAAGTATGCTACAAATGTAACGTAACGAAAGCACGAGAAAATGCAGCCAAAATGAATGTCTTGCGATACTAAGTTTCGTGTCTTGTTGGGGTAACAATGTCACCCGCTCGTAAATCTTTTCAGTCTGCTAAAGTAGCCATAAGCAGATGGAATAATAAAATCCGGTTTAAATATACTTTCTCATTGAAAATACTTTTGGAATATTTGATTGTATGTAAAAGGTCAACAAGCTTAGGTACAGTAGTAGTAGGTTCTTTTGCCATGATATCGTCATCTGGTTAGCGGTTGCAATGATCACTCGAATACTTTTCCATAACATTAACAGAAAAGACTTCCGCAGATTTTTTCATCGCAATGTAAAGTTTAACATGTTATAAAATATTTACTTTCTGCCACAACTCCCTCGCAAGAAAAACACTTAAAGCCATTGTCGTAGTCGGTTAAAAATAATTAGTTCTTCCTGAGACGGTTTCTTTTGTCTAGGACTAGAAGCTTTATGACTAATAAGGCTCCTGCAGGCCTCAACTAGGTTTTTTTGGATTTAGAAATCTTAGTGAGTTGTTTATTAGTGTTAAAGATCTATTCGTCTTTCTTAGTTATATACCTAAAGTGATCTGACTACGCAGTTTGCCTAGTTGGTAGTGACTATACGTAGATAGGCGTCCTTGGTTCGATTTATGGTATTGGCTAGTTTGGTATTCTATATTTATGTCTTAAAAAGTAGGTGTGTATAGTTTTGTCTAGCACCCGTAGTACGAGCCTAAAGCTTAGTTTTAAACTAGGTCAATTGTCTCCTGATATATTAAGAAAACATCATTTGGATTGGAAGCAATTGCACGAAGGGTAGCTTATGTTGCTCTTCTTTGAGAAAATTCCATGCCTTATTTGACTGTCCCGTGTTGAAATGAATGGTGTCTAGTATACTTCTGCCAGCGACTTACCCCAATCGTCTAAAGGGGGCCAAATCTACATTGAACTTTTCTGTTAAAAATTTAGCGCTTTCAAAACTGGAACACTCAAAATTCAGATAAACACTAAACCGTGACGGTAATTCACCCCTTTGGCACTCACCATAGTCATGCCCGGTTTTTAATTCGCGAACAGCGGACGGTATCCAAAGTACGTGTCTGCTATTAACCCTTGTAGGGGGCTAACCCCCCGGCTGCTGTTGCCAAGCCGTATCCGGGTTGAGTGTCGTTGAACGGACGGCAATTAGGTCGGTCTTTGTTGGAATATCTTGGTTTATTTTACTTGGGCTAAGCTCCGATTGGGTTGTAATCGCAAACGCCTACATTGGAAACTGCCCTCAAGGCTTAAAGGATGTGTATCCTTGGTGGTTGACATTAGGGAACTAAAGGGGGGATTAGACTTATAGAGTTATCATTGGTAAATACAATTCACTAGCTGAACATCGTGATCGCATCGCATCGTGACGTGCATGAACTAGGAAAATACCACGTTTGGGCGCCAAATACATACACGCAGACACCAAAGACCATAATAATGTAATCTTAAGGTTTCCTACCTTTGTATGTTTTGGTAGAACTATGTATTAACTATTAATTATAATGCCCTAGTCCCAAACTAAGCTCTATGCTTGTAATATGGGTACTAGACAACGATAAACATATTTATGTGTGACGTTATCTATGTAAAGGGACCTTATGGCGGATGGCGCTTACGCCGCACTGCGTCACGCGACGTTGTATTTAAATCGGAGCATCTTTAATAATGGTGGAAGCGCCATCCGCCATAAGGTCCCTTTATATAGATAATGACACATATAGATAAATACATACTTAATTACATAGAAAACATCTAAGACTCAGGAACAAATACTGCCCATACCGGGAATCGAACCCGGTCACTACAAACTAGGTTAAACAATTCGTCAATATTGCTATCTTATATTTGATGGTTGATATTCAGTTCCTTATGCCGCCATTTCTGCACTTTTGCGTATTTTACTCGTAGCGTGAGCATTACGTGGAACCTTTGTAAAGCTAATGGTCCTGAAGCATCCATACCCTCGGTTCCCATTAGAAAGCCTTTCAGGATTGACGTCAAAGTAATTAGACGGCCGTACCATCCATCCCCACAAGTGGGTCATCGTCGCAGTTCTGCAAACTTGGCACAAGCCAGCAAACAATCTTGATTGAAAGTGCCTCTAATCGGCAACTGTGAACTGGATTAATAGTCGACACAAATACCGCTACACACGCGAAACCTTTATAACCCTGTTAATTAGCG
Source organism: Acleris literana (assembly GCA_946894065.1). Classification (NCBI taxonomy): domain Eukaryota; kingdom Metazoa; phylum Arthropoda; class Insecta; order Lepidoptera; family Tortricidae; genus Acleris; species Acleris literana. Next base: position 9,970,258 of record OX335694.1, read on the forward strand.
ATAGATTGGCTTGCATGTGCTTGGTTGGAGTTTGTCGCTGGTGGGTTTGGGATTGATTAATGGTTTGTAGTGAAGAGGCTTGCCTTGGCTGGTGAATGCTAAACAATGGGGCCTTTTAGTCGCTGCTGCTAATTCGTGTGTTTGCGTTATGAATTATTCTCGGTTCTTTTGTGTGCGTACAATCAACAGCCGAAATAGGTACAGAGGTAGTACACACGCTCTTATTCTCTTGATAATAGAATCGAGTATAGATAGTTTTGAGCTGTTCGACTGTCTACCTACGTGTGCTGTTGAATGTACAGCCAAAGACTTAAATTTGCAACTTACGACCCATCTTAGGTCCAAAGTCAATCTGAATTTCTACAGCAACAGGGTTGAGTTTCCTATAAGTTACAAAATGACTTGGTGTCTCTAATGACATTGACGACATCAAGCAATTTTTTTTTCTAATGGGTCCTAAATTTACCTACATACGTGATAGGAGTACACTTGAAGCTAATTTATTTGTTGCTAAGGATATTAAGTCGGTAATGGATAGGGGTTTATACTTTACATAACTTCATGGTCACGCTTAAAGGCCCAGTCACACCGGATGCGTGCGCGTAGACATGACGTGCGCGTGAGCTTTCCACTGCGTTGTATAGTGACATGTCGTATGAGAATTCATACTATACATCGCAGTGGAAAGCGCACGCGCATGTCACTTCTACGCGCACAATTGATCAGAACTTTATTTCATGTTTTAAAAGGCGGAATTGAGTTTATTAGGTAGCTTCTTTCACGCAGTCTTCCGAAAATCTTGTGGATGTGAATTTTAACGTCTACTTCAAACGCATCTGTGCTTAGATCAAACGTAAGAAATAACGAACGAAAGACGAAATCCACTAACGTAACATTTCTAAAATCAGCCGCACATTTATAATCCGAACCCTACAAATCATTCTCTACGCGAACAGCATCTATAAAGAACCAAGCTTATTATATCCAGAGGTCACCTATCTGCGACAACACTGGTAAAACGGACCTTATAACAAAAGAATAGAGTACTACTAGTGGTTTTAGTGATGAATGTTCTAATCGCGTGTTAGAGTGGTGCTATCTCAGCCGCACCTGCGGATTTAGGTGTTGGATAAGCTAGGAAATTCATAGCAATATTGCTACTAGCTACTTTGTAGTTATAAACGACGGTTAGTCGACGCCCTGTTTTATTCATAGTGAATTGGCTGCTTTCGTTTCAATGTTCTGATTCGTTTTGACGTTGTCAAAATTTTGCTAAAGTTTGATATTAATTTGGTCAGCGTGTGCTGAAATTGTAAATTGGTATTTGACAACTAATTTAAGCGGACAGTCTGCAAGAAATTTAGAATTTAGTACAGTTAGTTAATCAGCAAAGTTATTCACATAGAGGTATCAATGCTAGAGCCTGTGTGTGAGTCAGTTATGTTTGATACTTCTTCACGCTGAATTAAATATAGCTGTCTGTATGGATTTGGATGAAATTTGCAGTGTAGATAGATTGATTGAAAAAAACACCGTTCCCGATTGTTGGCTAATGCGGACGAGGTCGCGGGCAGAAGCTAGTATAGTAATTCATTTTTAATTAAACGAATCATGTCTAATTAGTAAACTGACGGCTACTAATATTGTAATTACACTGTCTGTCATGTAACGTGTTAACTTGACGTGAGCAAAAAATACATGTGTATTATCGTTATAAATTATTATCATAACTTAATTACTGAAACAAGTACTGAAATTATACAATTATTTGTCACTCTCGAAATAGATCAAACTATCCACGTTTTATTTTCAACAAACAATTTCAAAAACAACATTTAAATGCTTTTATTTTAGTCAATTATATTGATATAGGTTAGTTTTAAAAAGTTTGACCAACTTAACTGACCTACCCTCAGTCCTCGCCAATGGTCTACTACCCCGACTTCTTCAAAGTCACTATCAGTTCTTGAATTGAGTGGACTGAACGTAAGAAAACATGGTAAATAAATATCTATAATGGACATAACCACATCACAATATAATTGGATGATTGCAAGACGCATACTTCCAGAAGTGGACAGAGATACTGATAATGATGAACACTAATCCAGTAGTTTATTTTATGTTGAAGATATAGCTTTCCAACCAACCCTACGAACTAAGACAAATTCCTCTATTAAACAAGTACTCTACATCAGATTTCATTTTGTACGAAACAGATATTTTAGAGACAATCAACTAGATCCTTTTTCAAACTTGTGTATGAAAAATGGTCACTAACATACATACAATCACGCCTCTCCCGTAGGGGTAGGCAGAGACCACTTCCTTCCACTTGCTACGCTCCAGACAAACTTCCCTCGCTTCCTCCACACTCATAAGTCTCTTCATACACGTGCGTCGGTTTAGGGTCTCCTGACCTGGCCCTTTCTTAATACGTCCCCTTATAACGTTTCTCACTCCCTAAATCAAGTCCGATTTCCACGATTTTTGAATATGCTGTAGTTATTATGAAAAACTAGGTTTGTACGTTCCCGTTTCTCTTTCTTTTATTAATTTTCTTCCCAAGAAATGTTTTCTTGAAAAGAAAAACGCACAGAGCTAGATTTTTACTATATGTACAACATATTCAAAAATCGGACTAGGTTTAAGGGGAGAGAAACTTTATCGCAATTTGCTGGGACGTTTTTAGATTCATCCTCTGAATTTGCTGAAGCAAGGCACGATCCCAAGAACTCACATTGATCATTCCATCCAAAACAACCCTGAACTTTTCCCCAATTTCATTTCTGATACACAACATGTTTTCGCATGCAATAAAGCGTTTATACAAGCCCAGTTGTAAATTATGCATGGCCGTGCACCGAGGCGAGATAACTTTATGGGCAATAAACGGTGTGTTACCTTGCAAAAAGCATTAAAGTTGTTAAGCCTTTTCGGTTTCAAGCCTTTGTGGTTAGTGGTGGTAGGATCTTGTGCAGGGGCTGGCTACCACCATCTTATGATTTAAGCAACCACCAAGCAAACTTTGCATTGTTGTGTTCCGGTGTGGGGATAAGACAACCAGTGCAATTCCTAGCGTTCAGTCTTAGGATTGCAGTCTTGAGAATGCGAATGTGTATGGGTCTCAGATCCCACTTACCATCAATTCGCCTGTGTGCCCGTTTATCTTCTGTATGCAATAAAAAAATTTTTTTTTTTACTAAGTAACATGTGTTCTGTTTTGAGGCACAGAATTAATTACAAGCTAAAGATAAATAAATATCATGATATTATTTTACACAAATTAACCAAGTCTCAAACTGACCTAAAATAATTATTACTTTTGACTTTTAGTTTACTTTTACTAACCTCTAAGCTTCTAAGCAGGTACTAGACATCTATAAACACATATAGAGAAATATATAGAAAATATCCAAGACTAAGGAACAAATACTCGCGCACATCACACAAAGATTGGCCGATACCTGGACCGCTAGATTCGTAGGCAGTCACTACACTCACTAGCTCACTACCGATTAAGGCTAACCGCGTCTTCAAGATGGCTTTCTTATTTATGGCATTAATATGGCTCATAATTCATAACTTAACGTCTTTATCGACAGCTTTATAAATGAACATATAAGCAACGCCTTTTCTTGAATCCCGTAAAGCATCAGTTCTCATACCTTTTTAGCACACTTTGAGAATTGCTGCCGTAGAGCAACGGAGGTGTAATTGTAGCGTGTAATACATTTTAATATAGCTCATAATTTATTCTAACGAGTTGTAAGAATATCGCGATCGTGACATATTCAAATGAGAATATAGGTCACCCTAATTGCCAGTTAAAATAACTACTTAAACAGACGTGGTCTAGGTATTAAAAGTGTCCCTTAATGTAGCTCTATCAACATGTTTCCGAGCATAACATTGCATGCATATAATTTCCCATTCTATTGTAAAGACTGTCGTCATTTTTAATGATTTTCATAGGGTGCGACACGTATTAGAATAATTGTACTATTTCAGTAATATTACTATTCTCTTTCGGAGTATAACAAGCCGAAACCAGGAAGCCTGCAGATTCCCTTGGGACTGCAAACTAAATTAAGCAGACGGCTGCCGGGCTATTCCTAATTTAGCCCACAGAGCTGTTATTTAGAACCCTTTAGAGTTCAGTGCCTCGTTGCCTACTCTTTCTGTTTTAATGGATCTTCTTGTACGTGTTTTTTTCAATGAAAAATAGCAAAAACATACTCGCAGACATGAATAAATCTAAATCGAAGTTCGAAACTTTTGTCTTGTCTCATTCTATCATCATGACTATGCTTGACTCGTCTTTTTGTTCCTTAGAACTTAACAAATTATTGGCTTACTATCGTAATTTGGATGAATCTATATGCTTTTAGAAAAAAGGGAGAGTTTCTGCTACCATTCTATGAATAACATGTTTTCTCCTTCATCATTATCCATCATCAACCACTGCTAGAGTTACGACTCTCCCAAAGCACACTATTCGGGCTTAAGTATATTTTTCTCAAAAGGGAAGTGTAGATACTCCCACAAGATAGACTAACTACCTGATGCAGATCGCGAGAGGTTCTTGCAGAATGCGTATTTCCAGCAGTGAACGTCTTTCGGCTGATAAGACGATGAAAAATGTTTTCTAACATTGCATATATTGTTTCAGAGCTAGAGGGTTGTCGGGCGTGGTGCGGGCGGCGGCCGCGAGCCCGGCACCATGGCGACGGTCGAGGGGCGGCCGGCGCAGTACGGCGTCAGCCTCCGGCAGCTGCGAGAGCTGATGGAGACCAGGGGCGCCGAGGGGATGGCCAAGATCAACGCGCTGGGCGGGCCGCAGGAGTTGTGCAAGAAGCTCTACACATCACCGGTGGATGGTGAGTCTCTTATGTTTTATTATGTCCTGGTAACTCTACAAAACTTTGGCAGAAATGATTCCAACTGATGATGAGTCTTAAGTGTACTTTGTAATGTCCTGGTACTTATTACAAGCACAGAATATATTATAGAGGTAGATACTCGTAGATTTATTAACCGGACGGGTCTCGAGTCTCTAATGCTTGATGATGTCCTGATCTTGGAGGATTGAAGAGATAGACACGTTATTTGCAGAGAGTGAGTCAATTTGAATTTGGATTTTGGATGAGCAGGCATTTTCTGGACTGACCTTATTTATAGAGTTGAGAATTTTAGCGGAGAAAAAAATAAGTGGCGTTATAAATTGACAAATCAAGCCACGTAATAATTTCTGTTGTAGTATCAGTAACGCCGGAAACTTATTTTACAAAGTCCCACAGTTTTCTCTACCTAAAACCACATTGCAGTATTGGTTTCCGGCTAATTAAAGGTCAGATAATGCTTCACCATTACCAATTTTGAAAAATATTTCTGTTTAAAAACGAATAACCTAGTAAATTGATCGGTACGAGATAAAAATAATATTAATTTGCTTAGAAACCTTTTTAACGATCACAAAGAACCGCTGATCCTAGTAAACCTGTGGGAATCATTAAATTCATGTAACGTCTTACGCATGGACGTAACTGAGTTATTACCAATAAATCCAATAATTTCACGACAACCAATAACACTTTGTAAGCGGGGTGTAAAAATAAAAACGAAATGTTTATGTTTAGGATGACATATTTAGGAGGTCAGCCTAATATATCGTTATAGTTACGAGACTTACGAGACTAACGATAACCATGTTTATTCTTGTAACATGGTTTTTTGAACATTGATTGTAGACATTGTAGCAAATTATGGTCTTTAGGTCTTTACGTCTGACAATTTTGATAGTACACGTTGGTATCAATTAAATCTAAAATATTAATGGTTCTGAAATAACATCGATGAATCACACGACTGCTTCAATCGATATGGCTTCAAGGCAGTTTTCTTCGCAATTAAATACGAGTATATTGTAAACTTAAACAATCCATCCTGGCGCCTTTCCAAATTTGACATGTTCAAACAATCGTTCACAGCGACCTTGCATCTTCTGAAATAACACTATAAAGTTTTCAACGATGTCATTGTAAAGTAAAGATGACATTGGATGTTACTACGGCAAAGGCAAGCAAATAAATCTTGTCCTACATTTAACGTTTGCGCGGCGCGTCGTTATCTGTATTATTTTCCTGAAGTATTGCAGCAACCGTTTGTACTCGTACTACCTCAAGCACATCATAATCCTATGCAATATTTAAACTTCTTTCAACATATGAAATATCCTCACGAGGATAATGATCTATACGGTCAATAGCACTAAGGTTATTGTCCTCCCCAGTTACTATTCTAATGATTCATATTGATATTTCGTGTTGGTTTGTTTCTGTTGATTTAAGTTTATATTCATCAGCTTGTATACCTATCGTTAATGACTCTCAGGTTAATTACATACTAGCATAACAGGCCTTATTTGCTTGAGTTAATTCTATAATCTTATTACAATATCAGATAAAAAAAACAGTTTCGTATTTTATATCTTCGAGTGTTTATCCTCAGTTCGATTTTTTGTGATCATGACCTGTTTTTCGAATAATTTACCTCCACGTGTAACGATTCTCACGTAATTATGTATTTAAAGGTTGGCAACACACCCACCAACGGCCGCCATTTGCTATCACAGCAAACTGCCGCAGCTCTTACCATGTTTAAAAATTCGCCTTTACCTTCAAAGCATGTCATTATCAATTGAGATTGTTTTGTGTTCTTAAATATTACCAACCCAACAGCCTTATTTAAGGGTCTTGTTAGTAGTATCTAGTAACCGCGCTCTTCTTTATGTCTTGCTGTTCAAGCAACAACTCTTTCCATCCTAAATTCATCCCCATTCTCAGATTTAAACGTAACCCCTCCAGAGATTAACTAATTAATGAACCGTTCCTCTTAATTTATGTAGGTAAGCTAATAGTCGACGTAACATCTCACCCGAGTACTTATGTTCTCGCATTTTTGTTGGGATAACTTAACCACAATCGACGGGAACTGACGTGGGTTTATCCCCCGGAGATGGGCCCGTCGCGCACGTGCCTATCGCGTCTCTCGAGAACTGAATACGTCGCCGGATTTTATCTCTGTCTACCCTGATGACGGATATTTGTCTTGATACCGTCGTGTTGCGAATAACTCTTGGTTATCCTTGGTATCTCAACATCTTTATCAAATTGCTTACTCTTACAACATTTATTCTAAGCCTCTTTTCTAGGAGGTAAAAACCATATCATCTTTGACGTGTTATGGTATTGTTCTTAACACGGACGCCATTACTGTCAAGTTAATAGGAGCTATCAAAACGTTGGCAATATGTTTTTTGCCGCCTAGAATAGAGGCCCTGTAGACGACTCTTGTAATTAAACTCCCATTTCTATTTTAACCAAATGTGTATTGCAAAACACGGCGTTTCATTTGGCACCGTCCCCCGGCGATCTACTGGACAGTATCGCTACGGCGATTCTCGGGAAGTGTCGATTCTATCACCGATAGTAGCGTATCTATTCTAACCTCGATAGTAGCGTATCGCCGCTTGAGAGCGATCCATAATCTACTAATAGATACATTAAATCATCTATATATATATAACGCTTGTCTTTTGAAGATACGTCTATAGATACGAATATACTCAGCGTTCTTAATTATGTCAAGCTCATGTAACTGCAAAGTATTACTTAGGGTAATGCAAATATAATAACCTGAATTAAGATGTTGGTTATACAGAGCAGCAACGCTTAATTAAAAATAATAGTTTAATCAACCAAAGCAAACACCAAGGTTGAAGGAATAATCGAAATCATCATTCACAAACGGATTCGGTAGAGGATTACAAATATTCAGGGAATACCTCGTTAGTATGAAAGTCATGGCTCGTTAGTTTTTGATGCCCACGTGACCTTTTTACAGCTTTTAAAACGGGGCGTTATGTAACTCGAATTAATGGGAAACGTTAAGTTTATTTCTTAATTAGCATAAATTAACTTTTCCCTCGATGTTCTAAAATTTAATGGTTCATGTCGCTCGTCAGAAAGTGATTAGTGAGTCTCGCTTTTGCCTAACACAATCTGTCGTGATCTTCTTTCATTTATAGCAGGATACAGGAAGAAAAAGGACGCACGCAAAATGGAGCCTACATATATACGTTTTCTTTCGAAACGAAGACCCATTTGTATGGGTATCAAGGGAGGCTTAATAAGGAAATTTAGTAGGATTTTTATGATGGCTCGTTACACCGACTTTAATGATGTCACGCCTTGTTTCGGCTGACTTTTCTCTGTTTGATTTAGATTGTGGACGCACTGAGGGAATACGTTTTGAATTGCCAAGGTCTCTTAGGAGTTCAATTTGCATTGAAATGGGAGAACGTGGCACTTAAAGGACTATGTTTACAGAAAGCTCTAACGTATTATGAGTATAGTTAACTAAACCCTTTTAATTATGAACGGTTACTTCAGAAATTAAAGCTTCTCTCCAAAAATCAAAAGTTCTATCCACCGTAGGTACTCAGAGACAATTCGTTCCTTTTTCACATTTCTGTATGAAAAGTCACTATAGTACTAGGCAGATAAGAAGTAAATCCTGACACATTGCACATCCAGGAAGTTTCTGACTATTGATAATGTTAACAGTGGTAAAAAAATGCTTAACTTATTTATTGCGTGTGGAGGAATAGTAATAACAGGATTGTTTAACTGCTGACAGCATTATCAACAATCAGAAACTTTATGGTTGTGCAATGCGTCACGATTGACTTTACCTGCTTCTGAGTGAGGCTGTAAGTAACGTTAACTGCATCTCCTTTCGATTCGTCCAAGATAAAGAATGAGAAGGATATCCCATGTTCCTTTAGTCCGGAATAATCATCTAATATTGAATTTAGGCGTGTATCTCCATAATCCGTTTTCACCGTTATAAATCGCAAACCGTACGGAATAAATACAACGATTGGCAACAAATCAATCACTAATGGACGGAGGCTGATTGGTTAAAACGGGAGCTATTACTCTAGCTGTTAAATAAATCTCTAGTCGTTAAACAATTAATCTGTGATTGTTATCATGTGTTTAACTTTTTTAGTTGCTTAAATGTTACGGCTTAAGTAGGAGTCCATCTTTTGGTTCTTTGTGGTAATTGCTATTAATTATTATCATATCGACACCAATGGGATTGCTCCGATTTGGGAAAGTTTATTTCGATTGATAATTGTCATTAATTAAATGCTTTTTTTATTGTCTTAAGTGAAAAATCCGCGTGCCTGATTAGCTTATACTGCTATTATTACATGTGCCTAAAAAACAATTAACACAATAAATGTTAATAACATTTAAAGCCGGTTTAAAAATATCTCCGAGCGGTCATCGTCCGGATTCCGTCATCGTTTTGTAATAAACAATAAATTAAAAACGTAATTTACTAACCAGACCCGGACCACCGGGTTTTCATAGTAACTGGTCCCTTTATCGAGTTCTTGGCCCTGAATGAGATACAAAAGGTTTCAGATTAATCGTTACACAAACAAAAAACCCGGGACCACCAGTTTTTACACCGCACATATAACGCTCTTATTTATGTGCACGCTTAGTTCAAATTGCCTTGGCGCTGCAGGCCATCTCGGCTGATAGATGCCCTGTCACACGGAACCCACCCTCCTTGGAAAAATAAAAAGCATTTTCGTTAAATGTAATTGCGTTTTCGACCTCATTTTTAGCATTGTAAAGTTCTTTCTTCTTTGGCTATTGAATTGTAGATGCGACCGTTTGAAAACCCCCAGCTCTGTATGGCTCCAGTGGCTCAGTCGCTTTAACCTAGCGTTGGCATAAGTGTGTGTGTAAGGCTGTAGATACACCTGTATGAAATAGCTGCGAGAAGTGTCCGACTGTGCTACAGCGGCTTGTAGTAGTCCTCAGGGTTGGTAACGCCATTCTGCCCTCCTAACAAAAAACGGCGCATGTCTCATCGAAACGCGTATGTATAAGTAACCTTATTTCTTAAGGTAGGGGGCTAAATTTGCTTTGATTATTAATGTTTGATTACTTGAGATTGTTATGGCCTTCAGAATCCACTTATCATCAGGTGGCCTGTGTGCCTGGTCGTTTGCCTTCTCTTGTTCTATAAAATATGAGAGTGGTCTTAGAAGTTGTTCAATTGCAAGCACTTTGTGTGTCTGTTTTTTCTAACGTTGTTGTGTCAGTTTTGCCACTAAAATACACAAAAACTGCGAGGCAGCTAAAAGATGCACCAATAGGATAACTCCATTTTTCTAGCCACTTACATTACAGCGGATTTCCTCGCTGCCTCACACTGTTCCAGTGAAAACGCAGCCTAAACCTAAAGACCGCATCGCTCAAGTAACTTACCTATACAAGCTCTCTTTATGTGGCGAGAATATTAGTATTTCTCTGTAGTGTTTCTCTTGAGTGAATTTCGAGCTTTCGTGTGGAACTCTGCCAAATCTGCCATTATAATCTCGAGGTTTGCGACGACTCAATTAGAACTCTGTTGTAGATTGAGTAAAGGAGGTATTATTCCTTAGGTGTTCGGGTTGAATATGGAGTTTTGGATCCCCAACGAGAAATAAGGAATGAATGATCGTACCTACATATAAATATCCAGGAGATCTTAAACAAATTGAGTCCATAACTAAGCTCTTGGATTGTACCTACTATAGTAACTAGGCGAAGATAAACATACAAGAGAAAATCATACATCCAAGACCAAATACTCGCGCTCATCAAGTCATTCATCACACAAATCTAATCAAATCCAAACACCGGGAATCGAAACCGGGACTGGGGCCTCGTTGGTAGGGCCACTGCCAACAGACTAACCGTGTCGTCGACGTCAGCGCATAATAGGGAATATTTATGACTTCTCTCACAGATTCAATAAAAGCTGATTCATGTAACAAACTGTTGAGAAAAATCATTTTTTGAATAGCTATAAAAATAACCAAGATATAAGCCAACAAAGATTTGTTCTTATCTATTTCTAGCAAAACAGAATTTAAAATGGAGTTTATATGCCCGAATTGTACATGACGTCACAGTCACAGTGCATATCGGATCTCTCTGTCTAATCGCTGTCTAATTAGCAGTTTAAATTGCTTGTATCATCCGTATTTTTTGGCCGATTTTAATTTTAATTTCACTTTTAATGATCTCTTTTACGGTATTTTCATGCGAAATTGCGTATCTAATATGACTGATTGATTAAGTAATTATGTACATTATATAAAACGTTTTGAGCTCCTGAAACACCATTAGCGTCTATACAACAGGGCCCACCTGTATTTACGGATAATTTATCAAAGCCATAATTAAGCCCAAGGACGCCTATAAATTGTTTCGGTTCATTATCCGTTCCATTAACTTGAGCTATCATCGATTTATAGTTTCTATCTGAACTGAAAATGAAACATCTTGCCGATTTTCCCACGAGGACTTTGACTTCTTTATCGGTAAAGCGTTATTAAAAACGATTTTAATAACAGCCTTAGTCTAATTTTATGTAGTATGAGTGTGTGTGAAAGTATAATTTCTTATAATTAAGTTAATAGAAGTAAAATTATCTTAATACTTGGTTTTAAACGACATTGGTCATTTAAGACTTTGTGTTCCTATCCTCCCTCATAGAAAACGGAATCAATTTCTTTCTACAATAATACGATACGATTCATATTTTTCAAGTATTTTCAATTTTGACAACGTTTATTCAAACAACATATCATATTGTCATGCTGTTCATGAATATATCTAGTATCCACCCCGTGTTATTTTGTTTTTCGGAATCCACATACAAACGGAAAAGCGTATGAATAGAGTACAGACGGCATTACTTAATGCCAATCCGCATCGTTCACAAAGCTGGATCTATGGAAACTCGCTTCGTCTAGATCGGATCACGATAGCAAGGAAACGCAAATCGCATTATCTTTAATCGAGGGCCGATGTCGAGCTTACGTGCGTCCCGTGCGAAGGCCAACGGGCCACTGAGCAAGGAGAGGGTAAGGAGAGGAGGGGGGGTTGACGTCATACCGCCCTCCGTCCTACCCTCATACGCCTGATCTTGACAGCTCATACAAATGATACGCCGTCACGCCGATCTCCAAACGTGACCTATTCCGAACCCTTTTGTTTTTTTACGCTGATGCTTTTTTCTATTGCTGATGAAATTGCTTCGCGCTTGTATGGTACCATAAGGACACGTGGTACGCTAATGGTTGAGCGGGCCAAATTAATTGTTTTTGAATTTTTCAAAGCAAGTTTTACCTTAATTTTTGGAGGCCAAAAAGGAATAAGGTTACGCTGTTCACCGCTGTTGCTGTATCACTATAGGATTGCATTCGCGTTTGTTGCGTAAGCCAAATACAAAAGAAGGTCAATGGGAATTTATATTCAATCTTTATTTGTATTGACTACACCACTACACCCAAAAATGCATTCTCAAAACGATTTAATGTAATGCTATGACGTGTAAAAACCCATCGCTATTTGATCGAGATGCTATCTATCCCATCACTACCGCACGGAAATTCAATGATATACCAAACTGACACCCGACTACACCCCCATCAACTGTATGCTGTATCCCGTGAAAATAAAACACAATGTACGTTGTCCGCAACTTTATCTGCGATCGGTTTCGCTGCAAATGTTTACGTTAAACAACACTGACCAGTAATAGAGGCGATTATGGTGTAACTATATTACACGGGAACGCAGTGTAAACAGCGTTACCAGTAAAGTTACTGGGTCAAGCTAAATTAAAGCAACAACTGTCAAAGAAGGTAACAATAAAGACATTCAAATTAAAAAAGCTGAAAAAACAGGCATTGATAACGCACATGATCACGATCAAGAATGTAATGAAAAGCTAAAAGAAAATAAGAAAGTAAAAAGTAATACAGTTCCAGGAATGTTTGAAAATTATCTTAGCGTTGAAAGAAATTTACATAAATGTATTATTCTGTGCAGAAACGTTGTACTTTTTGCTCCGTTCGGGATTGAATTTCCTTTGGTATCGTCGCGACCTGCAGTTTTTGTAATGGATGATGAAAGATTAATGAATCTTGCGCAGTTACAAAGACTGATAAACCTGAGCATTGAAGTGAATGTCACGTTACTAAAGAAGTTACCAAAATCATATACGTTTGGTTGCGAACAGAAGCATTAAAAATGTTCAGCAACATTGAACATACGGCGAAACCTCAGAAAACAATTCCTCTGAAAGAAGCTTAAAAGTTTCAAACAAATTTTTGAATGCTTCTGTTCGATTCGTTGTTCAGCGCGTTGTTCAGTTCGATGCTTGGTGTTGTGTTAAAAGTCAATTCTCAGATCTACCTGCGCGTTTACGCTTCATTTGGCAGACTAAATGCCATTAAACTTCATTGTATAGAATAAATTCAAGACCGTTGCGAAAATTAAAATCTTGAAAAAGGTGGCGCACATTTGTTTTGCCGAGTTGCGGAAAAGAGCACGCCGCCACCTATATAAAAATGTTCCATCGTGTTGCTAACTCTACCAACATACTAGTACATAGTTTAATATATCCTAGTAAACAATTATCACACAATAGCATTCAGCATCAATGTTCACAGTTCGTCATCTATGACTAATACTCGCAGATCGTGTCACGGCGAATCAGTCAAGCTTACGTCATCCGTGTTGACGACGAAAGGTCATCGGATATATGAGACAATAGTTCCGTCATCGATGATAATGAAGTTAATACTATTACGACCAGCGTTCAGTGAGAAACTGAATTTTACTTTAGTAGTTTGGAGAAGATTACTATTATTTACTATTAGGAATGAATGATCAGGCCTAACAATCGTCGTAAGGGATTCAGGGTATACGTGTCTAAGTTGAAGTATGAATGTTTATTAGTACTAAAACATTTCCGTCGTACAATGTCTACGATGTTCCTAAACCATTGTCTTCAAGGCCACAACTAGAATTGTAAATTGTAAACACAATAGTAACAATGAAGTGACCAGAAGAGAAGTGTCAGTCCGACCTAGTAAAGGTTACATCTTTTGAACCCTAACAGGTAACCTATTGAAATTTTCGTTTCATTTTCAAAAGGTTAATATTCTGACAAATAATAATGAATACAGACAATGAAAAAAAATTAGGCTGCCTTACAAGCACCCTTGTGAAAATTGCATTGCGTTTTCTATACCAGTTTACTGAGTTTAACATTAGTTGTAGTTTAACATAGTACTAACGGGGTTATTAACTTCAAATTAGTAAGATTATTTTATAGAATTTCCAATTCTCTGGACTTTATTTGGTATTAATTAACACAATTGTGCATCGCGTTAAGCGCTGGAGTAAAATGCCCTAACTTTATCCAGTGATCGAAGTTTCAATAAGGCTAGATTAATACCGGAAACTCAATCCAGTTCCTGGGTTGAAATCGAGGAAGTCAGCTGACATTTGTAATGGGTTTGGCAACTTTATCTATGACAGTTACCCGGGGATAGTGTTTACTTGGTAAAACTTTTCGTAATACTGGTAGGTCACAGAAACAATGACTACAGAATGTTTTAATTTTAGTAGAGAAGTTTTAAGATGTTGAATTTTGATTGAACTTTCGCCAACAATTTACTTAAAGACAACAGACTTTGCTCCGGGGCGGGGCAGCCATTTTGGAACGTGTCTGTTAGCAGTGTTTTGAATAATTACCTGTCGTGAGCTAATATTTGATTTTAAACATTTTTAAACTCTGTGGCGCGGCGGTATAAATATTAAAATATCCATCTCATATTTCATGCAGTAATCAAAAGCCAGCACATCAGCCAAACATTTATTATCATCCGCAATTAACTTGTTTGAAGCATTACTTGCTCGATCATCATTCTTCTTCAAATTTATTTATATCTCAGTCAAAACACCGGTGTTTATTACCAAACGTTTGTCCGATTCGTCATGCACATTCGGTTAAAGGTTTCCCTTTAATCTGCTATGTTTACCAAACCCAATCGGACTGAGTTAACGGGTCTATATTTACGGTCAGAATACGAGATGCGGTTCAACTGTTTTAACTTGCAGTGAAACGAGTAAGAGAAGTTCGCCTTTTGGAAACTACGGCTCTAAATAACGAGTAAGAAATAGATAAAAGGAAGCTATAATAACCTAACAAAGATGTAGCTAAAAGTAGGAATAGTTGGAGTGAGGAATCCTCTCGAATTGTTCTTGACTTGGATGCCACTCAAACGCATTAGCTAATTCTTTATCGGATGTAATAAAAGCAAGGTCAGCGCCCGTCCAATGACATCACGAGGAGGTTATCCAGTAATGCTGTAGGGGATCTTAGCAAATAAACCAGAAATTTATGCCGCCGCGGCGGATGCGGCGTCGGGCTCGTTGCGGCCCCGTTTTTCACCCTCGAATCAATTCCACGATGACGTCACCCACCATCCCCCTCCCAGGGAGCGGCACCATACCCCCCACAACAGGGATATGCCTATTTCCCTTTGTACAGCTCTCTATTCTGGCCAGACTCGTGAAGTTTACGACGTTTTTGGAATTTTGAGATTTTAGTGCAGCCACTTCAAAAGAGACGGTGGATTTATGGCTTTGGCTTTTCTAAAAGGGATTTGCTGATCATAAAAATAACATCGACTCGTTGTGCAGGGACATGTCAGTTAAAGCTCATTCAGTCTGTGATTTATATCGTTGTATATTTCCTTAGTTTAATATCGGTAAAACATAGAAGTTAAAACAATATTTTCTATATGTAAATTTTATCTGTAGTCGTACTAAAGACATGACGAAACTAAAATACTCGAACCTGTAGGTACAAACTCGCAAACATAGTGCACAGAACCAAACTCGCGACCCTTCGATACACAAACCGCCGTGTCCAAATGAGCCGGCCTTTATAAATAGCCATAATGATGTAGACTCGGCAGACGTTCATTAAGCAATAGAGGAAACATCAAGCATCTGTAGCTCCTAACTATAGCTACCGCAGAAACAAACCAGGTACCAACGGTTTATGATTGAACACATCCAGGTATTTTCGTACCTCCTCATATTAATGCTCAGATTAAAATAAACTTTAGCCCAACGAAAGATGTACGGCGCAAGCTCACTTCCGAGCACACTAAACAAATACACAAATTGTTCTCAACATGCATAATCGGGGAACCGTTATTGAGGTGCTCCATCATTTTATTTGCAGCTTTTACAGGTTAATGTGGTCTGCGCGGTAAACTCTCAGAAACAATCAGGTTATTTTTAACTCCTCGCTCGGCACGCACCGGTTATATGTGTATGAAGTACAGGCTGGACTCGGATTAACTAATGTTTCTGCCATGACTCAGGAGTTCACAGTCCTATAATGAAAACACAACTGTTCTCGGATTTCTTTCCGGACTGTTGATGCAAAACAAAACATTATTTTTATAACGAATAACATTCGCAATCGGTTTCGATCACCGGAATGAAATTATGCAGACAGTAATTTGAAAAAGGTCGAAAAGCTTTAAGATATGCTTTGACGTACTGCACATTTCGTTCAAAGATGCTTCGAAGTTTCATTTTAAAATGATAATTGATTTTAGCGAATGTATATGCAGCGGTCCTCGTATTTAGAAAGGTTGAAATGTGTTTATGTAGGAATGCACTTTGATGAAACAATAGACAACTGTTTCATAACCGTGACGACAACATGCAACCCTGTATTCATTATCCGCCGTCAAGCCATAACGTGTAATGTGCACAACAAACGGGATCACCAGTTTAACAACGCGGGTACACGTCAGTGTTAAATGCGCCCTAATTGTCGGGCCCGTAGGTGACTATCATGAATGTGAACCCGGACAAGAGTCAATTGCCCTACTAAAGTTCTAAAGTTGCTGATGACCCATTAGTCACATGATTACTAATGTTCCTAGACACATGGAAACGGATTCCGAGACACGGCTCGCGACGTGCGAAAATAGAACATGGGTAATATGTGAGCGCCCTGTGTGACGCCGGCTGAAACGGCCGTCCCGCTCTCGCCTGCGACCTGGACAATATAACTTTCCTGTTCCACCGCGTTCAGTTCATTGTTTCGCAGCATAGCTGGCCGGTGTACTGAAATAGGTCGGTACCGTCCGAAACAGACCGCTCTTGCTATCGAAAGCCACCGCGAGGTCACTGTCGGAGATTTACAAAATTAAGACACGAGCAGAGCATTCCCACTGATATCTATAAATCCACAGATATCTGTCGCTTTATCATCATTTATCTTCTTCTTTATAGGATTAAATTATCTGTTCTGTTTTATCTACGATTTTGCGGCTACCGTTGCGAAAATATCTGCTTTTAAAATCATCTTCATCACAGAAGTAGTCGAATGGTTTATCAACTTTATTATCAGAACGGTAACGTGCACAATTCGCCGTGTTAACCAATCAGTTGATTGTTTTCATAACTGTAGCTCGGGTTGCGTAAATCGTTTACATTCGGGCACGTTTACTGTCGTCGCATAACAACTGCATACTCTAATGGACGAAATTTAGTATGCGGTTCTTATTGTGTGGCAATCGTTGGGTTTATTTCTCTCGATTTATGGACGGGGAAAGATTTTCCTTGACTATAATTTTTCAGTGCTTATTTTCTATTCCTGTTTTGTTTTCTTTGCCTTGCCGAAAGTTACAAAATATATCGATAAAAAAACCCTCGGTCACAATATCGATTAGATAATTTGCTAGATCTAGATCGTATAACCTTTTATGTTCTGGCCAAATCATCAATCATCGGGTTAGGTCAATTCATTCGAGTCAATTTCGATCCCCTTACATTTAATCAATTGAGTTGAAACCTTTTTCACACATGTGCCCCGATGCCAATTTATTATTTAGTCCAGTGTGCGAGTGATCATCGTGCCCAATGAATCATTTCAGGCCTAAAATTATGCATGCAAATGCATGCCACTCTAAATTTACAACTTGTTTTTTTAGAATACAGGTAATTAGCTTAGTTTAAGATCATTAGCAGCTTGACTTGTTAGAAAGACGAGAAAATAAATAGCTTTCGTCTTGAAATCCTAGCAGTGTATCTTACTTGAGATAACGTTCTAAGTTTCAACGTCGGGCAATTTTTCCGATGTCTCTCTACAACAGTTTCACTGCCCTGTTTGATTTATTTACCTCTTAAGGCAGAATTCTCTTTTATCTCTTTCCGTAGATTTCGTTTTACCGTGCCGTTTCGTTTGGATTTCAATTAAAACAATTATTTTATCAATGTAAAATTGAGTTCATAGTCCAGAGCATGTAGCTTATAAATCTGTTTAAACCGTGACGTTAATTTTATGAATGTGTTTAATTTTAACATTTCAGTTGATTATTTTTTATCAGATTGCATGTTTATTACTGAAACTGAATCCTCGCATGATTAAACCAATCTTTTTTATGTATTATTTACATCCATTATGCCCATGTCATTGGTATTGCCTAAGGTCATGGACCACCTCTGGTCACCCCAAGGTGATGAACTGGTGACCTTGTATGCGTAAATGTGGTTTTGTGGAAGATTAGATTTCTTGTAATCATATTATTTTATTACAGTTACTAGATCCTGAAATTGGTTATTAAGATTAATCGACAAAGCTTGTGATAATATACGAAAGAATAGTCGTGTTAAGATTGATCTGTAAAAGATAGGTTCATTTATATTTTGTTAATAACAGTTTATCAACTTCATTAAGATTTTGTTTCTCACTGTTTTCTTTTCGTACGGTGTTAAATTCGAAAATTCTTTCTTAGTGAAAGTTGTGAGCTGCGTTGTCTGTCCGTCAGCTACAGTCATAGTGGATAGATTTTTCAATTGAAAACAAAAAGCTTCAGATACTCTGTTAAGTGTTAAATATGTATTTTTGCCTTTGCCCTTTGCTGGCAAGGCGGCCCTTTCTGGGAAAATCGCGTGGTTTTCATGAATTTTGATGAGTACCGATTTCGGGTCGCGCGGAGGGCTCCGATAAGGTCATCCGGACTTACGCTTGACGCATTTCACGTTACAGATCTGCAAGTTATGTCTTATTGAATTGTGATATTTGGGTAAAAGGGCTGATGGCTTTACTACTGTTTAGTTCATGTAATTAGTTGAAGTAGGCGTGCAATATTAAATATGTAGATTTTTATTTGGTGTCTTTAGTCTTTTTACTTTGTCTTTGAAAGTTTGTGTTTATGAGTCGATACAAGAACCGATTTTAATAATGTTATGAAACTTATGAATATTAAATCGACCTCGATCCGTATAAATATTGTCAGAGCCAAAGAATTGAGGAAGGAAAATGGAGATTTTCCACAGTCAATACGTTTTATGAGGTCGAATGTACTACTGAAAGAAAAATCAATGGTACCAACGCTGCCAAACTTCAGTTATCCTGCGGAGCCTCGCCCCTTTGCGTCGCTGCCAACGTCCAGATTATAATGAACCCTAAAAGCTTATTCACACTAGCTGTGAATCGATTGAATTGAATCGTTTACTCTGTTATAGATTGCACTTCTAAATTATGTATATGATTGCTAGAAGGAATTGCTACTGGTTTTTTCTCAGTTTTGAACGTTTTTTTTGTAGCAACAGTATATTTTTTCATGGATTATGCATGTGTTAAGATACATAACTATGAACTATGCTCCGATCCGAATAGTTTATTCTATAAAGTCTAACCTTAGCTTAGTTTTAGCTCTTATTTATCTTTTTCCTACCTTTTCAATTCTTACGTCATTGTATTTATGTGATTGTTGTTGGTTTCCTGTATCTCTATCAACTCAGTTGCTATCATGTAAACATACCAGCATTCAAGTAGAACAGCGTCACCTTTATTCCTACAAACATGACGCAACCGTTTATGTATAAAACGTCTCTTTCCTTTCTGTCTGAAGTCGTGGCATTAACCTTAAATCTTATATCACTACCATTCCTACACTTTCAGTTATGAGAAAACTCATGTCAGCGACTAACAAGACGCAATAAAGGTATATCAAAAACTATATGTAAAAACTAAGTGATGTTGGACTTTAGAAAGAAAGAAAGAAAAACATTTATTCATCACAAACAACAACAACAAAGCACAGAGAAATACGAACAGAAATAATGTATTCAATAAATGGTCCAAATCAGCGTAATGCTGGCATTAAAGTCAGCGCTGATCTTCCGTTCCATCAGCTGAAACCACGGTACGTTACACACACATAATTATTAACACAAAAACATAAATTATATAATAACAACAATTTAAAACGCCCGCAACGTTTTATACCCTGCTTTACGATTGGAGTCACCTGATCAATTCATTCTTGCTGACTTTACTGTGTGCAAACTCTAACAGTTCATTGGCTCCCAGTGTTGCCCTTTGCACGGAACAAGTAGGAAGCTCTGGCACTCTGGCCGCGTACCGTTGGCACACGCGCAGGCTCGATTAATGTTTTGTTGCTTCTACTAACGGTACCAACCCACCAACTATCTAGTTCACTAGTGTATCTACTCTTTCACTACCGGCTGTTGATAAATGAGACCTGCTTCTAAATAATTAATCTCTGGACATGTTCTTGTTTGCTTGTCATCGTTGAGTATTTCTGTTAGAAAGGCTTATTATGAAACCGCGATTGGTTTGGGATTGGAATAGCTGTCATTTCATATGCACTTTGACGTAAGTATATGGTAAAACTGTCACCTCTAATCCCTTTCTAATCGCGGCTAGATAATAGTTTATGCGTTAGTTATATCCTATCCAACAAAACTTTACAAGTGTACATATCAACAAATTTGTAAGGTTTTCCAATAAAAAAACTTCTAAATATTGTCGACTTGTATATATTGGTTATGGTGATAAATAAGAGATATGTTTATAAGTGAAAAAATATATTATGATATTATTTACTAGGAGAGTCGTGTATTCAACGTAACTGTACGATCGATACGGGGTGACCCGGGGAACTAACTGTAAGCAAACATATTGCTTTAAAAGAAACCCTTATAAAAACAAGGAACACTTGAGACTGTAAATTATTATCCATGTGTGAAAGAGAACGTCTAGCTAACTACTAGTGTGAGTGGGACGGATTTATTTATGTGAATTCCAACACGCCCCCTCAAAAATAAATCCTCTTTCTTTAAATTACATTATAAAAATAATAATTAATAATAATAATGTATTAACAATATCAAAATCACACGCTCTCCTTTATCTGGGGTACAATGATCATCATCATGCATCATGGTCCAACATTTGTTGCACAGGATTAGGGAAAACCCAGAAAAACCTAATCAGACCATTCCACCTTAAAATACTTATTATATTTTCATTATCTTATTACTTATGTAATTTGATTTTACATATTTATACACTTTATCATTCCTAGTTTTTCTCTTAACGCAGAAAAACGCACTGTGGGCAGTGGTTTGGTCAAAATGTCAGCCAACTGATTACCTGTGGGAACATAAATCATTTTAATTACATTTCTCTCCACCTGTTCTCTAGAAAAATGATATTTAATGTCAATGTGTTTTGATCTTTTGTGACTTGTTGGATTATTCGCAATGCTTATACAACCATTATTATCCTCATAAATTGGTATCGGACTGGTTGTTTCAATATTAATACTGGTAACTAAAGATTTTAACCAAAGAGCTTCTCTAACGGCTTCGAATAAAGCCATGTATTCAGCTTCAGTTGATGAAGCTGCAACTGTATGTTGTATTTTTGTTTGCCAGCATATAATGCATTGTTCAAACAGTTTAAATAAATAACCCGTCGTACTTTTTCTTTCCAGTTCATCACTACCCCAATCAGAATCAACAAACCCACACAAAAAGTGTTCACAGTTATTTCGAGTATAAGTCAACTTGAAATCCATAGACCCTTTTAAATACCGTAACAATCTTTTTAAGTGTGACCATAGTTTATGGTTGTTTTTGTTCGTAAATCTACTCAACAAGTTCACAGCAAAACTTATATCAGGTCGAGTGCAAACCATAATATACATCAAGCAACCGATAAGATTTCTACAAGGGGCTTTAGTTGTTTCACACGAATTTAACTCGTTGTAATCTACTTTGCTTTCCATGGGTGTGCTGACAGGTTTACAGTCACTCATGTTGAACTTTTCTAAAACAGTTTTTATGTACAGTTCCTGGTCTAAAGTGATTTTGTTATCGGTTCTTTCGATCCGAATTCCCAGGAAACATCTTATTTCTTTTAAATCTACCATTTTAAACATATTCATTAAGTATGTTTTAAAAGCATTCATGGTATTTATATCTGCAGTCGAAATAACAAGATCATCAACATAAAGCACAACGTAAATATTTTTCATTATATGACCCGCATCTAAAATGTAAATGCATCGATCAGCTGATGAGTATCGAAAACCCTTTTCTATTAACGCTTGCTCAAACATTTGAAACCAACAACGTGCAGACTGTTTTAAACCATATAACGACTTATTTAATTTGCAGACCTGATTACCTGCACATGGGATTCCCTCAGGAATTTTCATAAATATTTCTTCCTTTAATTTCCCATTTAAGAATGCCGTTTTAACGTCCATATGGTGAACAAGCAAATTAAATTGATTTGCAAAAGCTAATATCAATCTAAAACTCGTAATTCTTGCAACAGGGGCAAATGTTTCATTATAGTCAATTAAATATTCTTGACTAAAACCGCGAGCTACTAAACGTGCCTTATATTTCAGGGGATTTCCAGACTCATCATTTTTAATTGTAAATACCCATTTGCAATCGACAATATTTCTGTTTACTGGTTTTGTACAAGTGTCCAGGTTTTATTTTCAATAAGAGAATTTATTTCCTCTTTTATCGCACTTTCCCATAAATGCTTATCATCCCTGGTTTCAATCTCTTTATAAGATGTCGGTATTTGGCAAACTATAGACTTTGCACACAATAAATAGTTAACAGAAATATCATCATCAGTTTCATTATATGGTACTATAGGCAAGTTTTTAATCCTATCACTCCTTCTCAGATAATTCTCACTAACTAAGTCATTTTGAGACTTTGACAATTCATTTTGAAATGAACCACAGTGATTGTGCTCATCTGTTTCACATACAGATTTATTAGGTGGTGGACCTAATGGTGCAGAAACTCTGCCTGTTTGTTTACAATCATCTGATTTTGCCACATCAGATTTTATGCACCTCTTCTTTAAAGAGTGCCCGTCAGATTCACGGTTATTATCTGAAATAATACCGCCAGGCTTCAACGGCCTACTAGATAAGAAATTAATCTCATCCACTATCACATCTCTGACTTTTACAAACTTTTCATTTACCACATCCCACACCTTATAGCCATTCGGTTCATAACCAACCAATATACCTTTTAATGACTTTTCATCAAACTTGGTTTTCCTGGTTTTATTAACAAAATAAACAGTTGAACCGAATACCTTTAAGTATTTAAGAATAGGCATTTTATTATGCCACAGCTCAAACGGTGAGTTATCTGTTTTCAGTGCTTTTGTCGGGCTAATATTAATTAAATACGTAGCTGTTAAAACAGCCTCACCCCAGAACTTTTTGTCAAGTTTCGCACCAGATACCATGGCACGACTTCGTTCTGTTATTGTTCGTATCATACGTTCAGCAATACGATTTAATGCTGGCGTATGAGGCACTGTTAAGTGGTAACTTATACCTGTTTGCACACAATACTGTTTCATTTCATTTGATAAATATTCACCACCATTATCACAATATAAATTGACAAATCTCAAATTAAAATTTGCTTCAGACTTTGCAACAAAATCTTGAAATACAGCAAATACATCAGATTTATGGGCTATTAAGTATGTCACAGTGTAGTGAGTAAATTCATCGACAAAAATCACAAAGTAGTTTTTGCTGTCAAGTGTTGAAGGAGTGATTGGACCGCAAACATCTGTATGCACATTGAATAGAGGTCGTTTTATGGCTTTAGGTTTCAATTTATTAAATGGCAAACACGCTTGTTTTCCATTTATACAAGCTTCACATATTTTATCACTAATCGTAACATTATTCAATTGCTCAAAATCAGAAAACATTTGTTTACTTTTTATCTGTGCAAACTTAGATTTGCCAATATGTCCAAGTCTTTGGTGCCATATTTCGTAACTATTTTTTTACGACTCCATTCAATGAGCTGTCAGTATTTAAAGCGCAATTCTCAACCAGAAAATTTATACCAATTAAATTGTTCAAAGACTCACCCTTTGTTAACACCTTACCCTTGTTGAAGATTTCAACTGTACCATCATGGTTAAAGACAATAGTCATTCCAGCTTGCTGCAGCTTCTTAACCGAAAGCAAGTTGTACGGAATATCTGGACAGAAGAGTACATCTCGTAGCATTCCCTTAATTCCAAAATTACTGATAACAGCCATATTGCCTTTTTTCGTTGCCTGAATGAAGGTTCCATTTTTCGCAACTGAAATGCTAACTGGCATTTGCAATGTTTCGAAATCTTGTGCTAAATCCTCTCTATTTATTAGATGGTCAGAAGCTCCAGAATCCAGTATAAATGTTATGCAATTTTGGCCTTCTTGTATACTGCGATGATCACCAGCCATAAAAGCAAAACCCGACAGCTGAGGGCTTTCCCTTCCCGTTATGTTAACAGTTTGAACTGTTCTATTGTTTTTGTCCCATTTGTGATGATCGTTTTTGCCTGACGATTTCTTATAAAAACAGTCCTTTTGAAAATGGCCCTTTCTTCCACAACAATGGCACTTGATGACCTTAAATTTATGGTCCTTCGGTCTATATGAGTTTTTATTAACTCTATTTGAGTTTTTATTCAAATAATTTCTTTGCTTGTAACTTTCTTGACGTCTTGTTTGTGCTTGGAGAATTTTCAAACTCGTGTCACGTCTCCCATTTATAACTTTGATTTCGTGATCCAAAAGCCTTGTTTTGACAAAGGCTAAGGTGAGATTATCCTCAGCCAATGTTTCGATAGCTGTAATGACACCATCATATTCATTGGGAAGTGTCATGAACAGATGTGTTATTTTATCTGCTTCTTCTAATTTTGCTCCGGCGGCTATTAATTCGACGATTAAGTCATCAAACGACTGAAAATGTTTCAGTAGTGTTATATCAGGTTCCAATTTCAAATTTAGTAATCGCTTACGCAAAGCTAACTGCGTAGCAATGCTTTTTCTCTGATAAATATTGTCTAATCTATCAAATATGTCTTTTGCACTGTCAATTTCATTTACAAGTCCTAACAAAGAGTCTGATAAATACTCAATCAACGTATTCTTCGCAACTCTCTCATCTTTGAGCCATGCACTGTCCGGTGTCTTCGGAACTTCGCTGTCGATCACTTTTAACACTTGAAGTTCATTTAGTAAATTTCTTATTCTAAGTTTCCACACACTGTATTTGTCCCCATTAAACGGTTTAATGTTTCTTTTAGATGTTAGATTGTCCATTTTCATTAACAATAAAAGTTCACTTAGAATAAGCACTAATGCACCAAGTCTTTTAAAAATTACACACTTTAAAATTGTTCTTTATCATATTAAATTAACTCAAATTTTAATTGACTATATTATTTTATTTTCTGGGCCCATAACCTATTGGTTATGGTGATAAATAAGAGATATGTTTATAAGTGAAAAAATATATTATGATATTATTTACTAGGAGAGTCGTGTATTCAACGTAACTGTACGATCGATACGGGGTGACCCGGGGAACTAACTGTAAGCAAACATATTGCTTTAAAAGAAACCCTTATAAAAACAAGGAACACTTGAGACTGTAAATTATTATCCATGTGTGAAAGAGAACGTCTAGCTAACTACTAGTGTGAGTGGGACGGATTTATTTATGTGAATTCCAACAGTATACACTTGTAAAGTTTCGTAGCAGCAGGGGCCCATTCCCTGCCCCCTTTTTCACTATCCCGACTATGCCATGTGACATGTGACAATTCGGTATACATTGCAAAGTCAACAAGTTTATACATTAATGGGATTCATATAAGCTGCGCAATGTACACTGAATTTTCCCCTGGCACTGGTTGGCAGGTTGTTGTGTACATCGACGTCGTTAATATTTAGCGAATCAATCACATTTCACTTCAGCACTCGAAGTTCTGGAACTTTCCGTGCTGGAACTTTTTCGCAAAATCATTTATTAACCGAATTTGCGAAACAAAAGGCTCGTCACGATGGGACGGGGCAAAGTTTTATTTGCTTAACGTATTTTGGGTAAAATCTCAAACAGTGCTTATGTATAAAGAGTAAAATCTATAGGTACTTGGTAGAATATGAATTGAACCAGAAATAACTATTTAACCTTTTCAACGCCACAGTCGGCTCTGGCCGTCAACTAAAAGTCGTGCCACTGACGCCACGTCGGCTACAGCCGACCAGAGTTCAAGATTAAAAGAGACTTTGTTTGGTAGCAATCATGTGTAATTTGCATAGCATAGCAAAAATGTTTGGCGTGTGGGTGGCACATTTTGTATTCGACGTATGGCGTCCAAAAGGTTAATTGATAAAAAAAACGCTACCAAATCGGTTACGAAAAGCAAAATTACGTCGTCAAAAAAATGTCTTCGGCTAAACAAACAAGTCCACGTGTCTATCTACCTATTTTAATTTGCAATGTATAAATATTTACACTTGCTATACTTTCTGTAGCTATCGAAAACAAAAAGATAGTAGTATAGGTAGAGCGGCGGCGGTTTTCTGGTCCATCGGGCACATTGTCCTTCCCATTCAGTTTGCAACGGTACTTGCATTTTATGCCACTGAACCCGTTTGAATGTAACGCAGGCCCTTTCCAAGATAGCGGAGATCCTGTTATGACGATTATAGTGTTTATACTTAGGTGTGAAATGGTGATGACAATGATGATGGTTACTCTGCATGACATTGAAAATCATCTGTGTAATAATCATTAACTAGCTTTTGGTCTTTTATCGCTATACTCGGAAACGTAAAATTTTCAGGAATAAAAAGTACCAAATTGATTGGTTGAACGCGTTGAACCAGCGTTTATAATATTAGTAACGATATCTCTTTTCTGATCTTTACCGACCTTGGCCACACTGTTTAATTACTACGCTAAAGATCCCGGCTCCATTCTCAAAAGAGGTTTTAACTTGTTTTTGCTCCTCTAGTTTCTTTCTCAAGGACCCATACTGGTAGTTGAAGGCCAAATTGTACTGACCTGACAGCAAGTAGACTCCGAGACATTTGCACTCATATGCCTATAATCTTAAGACTGCCAACCCTGTAAATACTCTCTGATTCCTCTAGCTTAAAATTCCCTAACTTCTTCTACATTTACTAACGTACCGACCGATACAACTCTACAGCTCCGCTAACAAGATTTACCACTCATAAATAACTTTACCATCGCCTATTAACGCGAATGTAATATTTGATTACTTCCCTACCATTTAGGGCGTATCTACTATGACAAAGCAATTAGAACTCGTACGACTTAATTAGACAGCAACGTGCTGTCACGTAAAGGCGTTTACCCATTTACCCATTTGCCCTGCGCATTAGGGGTCTGCAAAAATAATCACCAGGATAAAGTTGTATGAGGAAGAAAGTTTGCTAGCGCTGGGACTGTGAGCTTTACTGCTGCTGGACTTTGTCGTTGGTAAATAAATACCTTCCTCTGTTTTAACAACAAATTCTCCACACTTTGCTTTGGTTTGTATGAGTTTAATAGTAAGGCACACACAACACAGAATGTTATACATTACAACCTTCCGGAAGAAAGTCTAAATGATAAATCATCAAAATCTGTTGTCTAGTTTAGAAGAAGTAGGTAAGCTATACAGACAGACAGACGCGGATAGCGATTTAGTTTTAAATGATTCAGAGATTAGAGATTTATTAGAGAAAAGATATAGTGAATTAGTCATCATCATCATATTATTATTAGCCTTTTCCAAGCATCTCCACGATGATTCTTTACCAGCTGCCATAGTATGTGATATATTTTGAGAAGAATTTAAAATAATGGAACTTCTTTAGGTAAATCAGATATAAAGTCAATCGTCAATCAACAGCGATCACATAAAAATGCTCCGGAAATAATTTCGTGAAATAAAAATTCCTCCTCTTAGGTTTTGTAATCGTTTGGAGGCGATAAAAACCCGAAATACGCAGCCCTATCTATCCACAAAACTTTTATTAGACACTTACAAGGAGGCTCGTAAAACGCTCGTGATCCTTAATTTGAAAGGCATTCGTATTATATAAATAAATTACACTGGGATCACATCAGCTGACGATGATTTTCGTGAGTCATTTAGTTTTATCGATCTTTGACCTTAAAGTATTGATTATTTAAACGACTATAGTTTACACTGGTTCAATTCGTGATCCCAGACATCAATAAAGGTACAATTATTACCAATGATTCCTTATACGTGGTCCCCCTG
Source organism: Acleris literana (assembly GCA_946894065.1). Lineage (NCBI taxonomy): Eukaryota > Metazoa > Arthropoda > Insecta > Lepidoptera > Tortricidae > Acleris > Acleris literana. The sequence continues at coordinate 9,998,680 of OX335694.1, forward strand.
ATATTTATTTATTTAATGACAAATGAACATTACAGGGCACTCTGTAGCCAATCAGAGTAAGTTACATAACTACAGGCGCACTCACGCGTACATAAAACAACTGCACACATCTACTACTATTCTAAGGTAGCTTATGTTCAACGGGTTAATTGTTCAAATGTGAATTAAACATGAACGTATACATGATGGTTTGTAAGAGTTATCCAAAGATACCTTTATGTGTATAGGATAGGAATGTTTTTTCCCTCAAACTTTATTATTTGTCTTTGTGCACAGTCATTTCAGCTTTGTGACTACCAAAAAAATAACTCATGCGGCGAGAAATGCCTTTCGATGAAATGAAAATTCTGCCTAATGATACGTTGTTCGTTAAAGTGTCTCACATACACACAGACAGTCGGACAAGTCTATATTACGATACATCCTAGGTTGCTATGTTCCTAGGTTGACTACGGAAACCTATAAAAAAACGTGACTTGCACATGAATCCCGATTTAGAAGCATCTCTGCTATGGAAACAACCACACGTATGTCATAAAGTCCACGTGTGGTTTCAGATGCCACCCTTACGACATGTTGGGCAAGGTACCAGCTCAACGCATGACTCTGTGACGCGACTTGGACGTCAATGCGGTCAACATGACGTCATGTTGTGAAGATGAATCTATTTACGGCAAATCTGTTCGCTACATTAGGATTGTCTTTGGAGGAAACTTCTTGTTTGCTTTGTGATTGAGTGTTTTTAAAACAGGTCAGAAGTATCACTATGTGACATACCTATGTGCCTATCGCTTGCGGTAATTATCGCGGAAAAAACAAGGAAGTTCCTCCTCGTTGTTTTTATACGATTCACAAATGACGTACAAGCAAGACATGAGGTTTAATACTTCACTTCATAATGCCAAGATAATTAAGTGCAATGGCTATTCTAGTTGCTAGGATATCTCTATTAGCGACTTTCTAATCACATTCAGCATCCGATGTAATCCTTGAAGGTCGCGTGACAAACAATCCCGCGTATGTGCGGCATCTACGTCCCAACGATACGAACTATTCTAGTCGATTCGAGACACTACGTCATCAGTGCTCACAAGAATTAGAGAAAAAGCTTACTCTTATTATAGTTTATGAGTTCTGCTGTTGGTACTGTGCCCACTATTGAAAGTTTAAGATTAACGTATGAAATGATTACATTATGTGCGCGCGTTTTTCAGTTTTGCACGTTGTGAAACGTTTAACAGACGTCATAGATGTCTAGATTATTTCAAAGCATTTCATATTTTGCCTTCAGACATTCTCGATGTTTTGATAGATGTTATCCTCAATTGATTTTAATAATCTTCTCACTGGAACCAATTCAGTGCAGTCACATTCCATAATGTAATTTGAATTGTCCCGAATTCGACTCCGTCGTAGATGTGCATACCTGCATTCAGAACGTGAGTCGCTTCTTAAATTGGATCTGTCGTTAGCTAGATGGGATTGAGCGGTGCGGCCGCACCGCTGTAACCGAGTCAAAAATGAACGAGCGGATCTAAAGATTTTCATTCACTCATTGAGAAAAACACAAATATTTATAGGAGTTCGAGTTAGGTTCTTAGACGTTTTCACAGCGTGTCCGAATCTGATCAAAACTCACGAATTTCATACAAATATTAATAGGGCTTCGGATACTATTCCAAAATTCTCAAACGCCGATTTCTCAAATTTGAATTGAACGTGTCGTGCTCAAATAGCCCTTAAACGAAATGAGCTTGCTTGTTACATGACGTGTATATTCTGTTTTCATATACTCGTAGTATGCCTGTTCGGCGTTTCCATTATGTATTTTTTTGCTTAGACTTTTTACAGACCAGCCGTTTACAATGGTTCTTTCACCAGCGTGTAACACTGGAAGGCAATTTGGTTTCGTAACGCGGCGCAGCATCAATATGCGCGCTGTATGTCGGCTGCTTCCGTTTCAATAAAACTTGATGCTCATCGTTTAAGGACCGTATTCGATGTTTTCATACGGACTCGCTTCATATATAGCTAATATATTCTTGTTCTTTTGCCGGAGATAGAATTTATATTGCTCCGGATCAAAGTAGTTTACTTAAATATATTGCTTTCTGTGGTTCTATTTCAAGATTCCTTTTTTTCCTTGTGAAGTTTGATACGCTTAAGGTAAAGGCGATGAATTTATAAACTGTATTTTTTAATCTGTGGGATCTTTAAAAGTATGACGTCATAGTTCATTATGAGTATAAGTTTAATGAGCATGATAGTTACTTTCGTAGTCACGTCAGTTAAGTGTCAAGTAATCTTTGACCTCTCCCTTATCTCTTCCCTATTAGGTAGGCAAAGTTCATCCCAACTTGTGGTTCGGGCCGTCCGAAGGTTTTAGAGTAGATTAATAACCTAAGTTCAACTTGATATGTAATTTCTGACTTCAGTTTTACTCATTTATCTTCGTTTGATGTTAACACTAATGTTATACGTGATCTTTCACAAAATATAAGTAATGAAACTAACACATGTCATGCTATATGAGTAATTTTTTTTATATTTTAATGAAGAACTGCTGTGTATAGAAAAATAATGAAATTTATGAAATTAAGAAATCCCTAACAAACGTTTTCAAAGCATGATAGAAAATAGTTTCTAAAGTTGTGTTAGAAAGCATTGTATCGTCGTTATTCACGTTCAACAAGCCTAAGACTTTTTTATCCCTTGATACTCTATGCTAGTATATTACGACACGAAAGAATTCTTCTAAAATGATTCTCACATTCCCATTTTTACAGCGAAATCCGTTCGACCACTTTTATACCGTCAGCCACAAAGCCCCTTGTACTGAATTCGAAGGTTTGAAGATACGATCTATTAAAGATTGAGATAAGTGAAACTTTCTTCACAAACGTACCTTAACTTATCAAACATGTTGTCAAGAGTCCCTATATTTTAAATTGTTTACGAGGAATGTTTTTTATTTATTTTATTACATCTAATATTATGTGGGGTTTTACCAAAATGAGTTTAGTATTGTTTGACACTATACAATTAGGAAATCAAATCAAATTGATTTATTTCATTAGTTTTAGACATTTTCCTTCCTAAAATACTGATTACATTAATCTTCATTTATTTATGTTTTTTTTTAAATTAATACAAGATTAACCAACAGCTTCATATATATTTGCAATATTTGTACGCAATTAATTAAAAGTACACAGCCAATGATAAAAAGTGTAAATATTGTAAATACATATTGTTTGTTATAGTTATTATTTTCATTACAGTCAATACAGTCCAAACAGTGCTTAAATCATCTCTAGTATCAAAAGCTTATTTTAAAGCTTTACATAATATTCAGTTTAATCCCAGTCCACTCGATGCATCAGCCAGATTCCGAATATAATCCTCTTGGGATGACCACACCATCTTAACCAATACAATTTACACTCTATCCTTCAAGAAACTAGGTTCAATTCACCTTAAAATTACTACGGCACTCTTGCCAACTTATCTAGTATCGTATCTACAAAGCCACAAAGTTCATTTCTGTTTATATCGGCAGCAGAATAGCGGAAGCTTAAGCCGCTGTCTAAATATAATATTTTGCTCTACATCTGTAAACTTATTTATACTGCGTTGTGTTGATAATCGCTTTGTTTAATGCTTGGTTAACTTAGTTATTTGATGTGGATTTGTCGATATTGTCTTATCGATGGTTGACAAATATTTGCTTCTAATATCGTTAGTATGGCTTTGATTATTAGTACATACACCAAGCTTTGAATTTGGGGTCGTTTCCTGCTAACGACCCTAACATAATTGCCATTAGTGACAATTCCATTGTAGCTAGCTATCCCTGATGAGTCTTCTACGGACTCCTTTTGACGTCTTGCAGAGAAATTGCCGAGTCACTTAATAGTCAACAATGATGAATAGGAAAAGCACAATTTTAGACGTCATTTACCAACCGTACATTAACTGGGTAACTTTGGAACGATGCAAGTCGTTACGAGCTTAATGCAGTTAGCTTATAGATGGCTTATTTGGTGCAGCAAATTTGCACCGAGCCAAGCTAAAATTGTGTGGGGAGACAGGTTATTAAATAGCGCTTGCTTTGAAAGCATATTAATGCAAAATATCTTACAGAATGCCTTTCACAGTGCAATTTAATTTGTTATATCGGTCTTCCATGACACAGGCATTTACAAAAGGGTTATCATCTATAAAACTATGGCTTCAGGCTTAAACTAAATCAATTCACCTAGACCTGCTACGGTTCTATCAATGGATATAACTCTTTCAATTTATTACAAACTTAGTATAGTCTGGCTTCATTGATTCAAAGCCGTAAGATAAGCATGAAGCAGTAAACCGATACAATATCGGTATTGGGTTGGGATTCCGTGTAAAAGTTTAACGTCTTACGTAAGGTTGCTGGCGTACTGCGGTTTACGATAACCAGGCCGTGCCAAAATACGTAAACGTGAAATGTTTTTGCGGCGATCCGAAATTTCGACACTGCCTCGGAAGTTTTTTAGGTGGAATGCAGAAGGTCCATTATTACAGGCTTAGGATACGACAATTACTGAGATAAAATATGAATTCTTGTCCGTTTCGTCCGCAGTCCGCACGTTTCCCACGCGGCCACGTAAGACCCTCTCGCACGATTTGCTCGTCCGATAGGCTAATGCTTACCTTTGTCTGAATGGCTATACGTACGTGTCAAAGTAGAGGAGGGTTCTCCCCATGTTATTAAATTTTCTAAGACCTAACCCAGATTTCATTGTTTGATTCTTGATAAGGTTTTTTCGTCAGTTGGCTGCGAAGTTGACACGTTTCAACTTACATAATTTAAATTGCATCTATTAGCTCTAATAACTTCATCCTCTATGAGGCGCTTGTTGCTTTTTGCTACATTTACGCGCTTCCTGCTTGTCGAAACGCGTCGGTTGAGCACGTGAAAGCAAATTCAAATTGATTTTAATTTGCGACGGACCGGGAAATTGTCCTAAAAGCATGATTAAGCATTCTGAAACTTTTCATTGAGATTGCCCCCGTAGGTTGCAAGTTTTTCGGGAAGTTCCCCGTACATTTTCTCAGTTAATAAGTGTTGAATAATGCGGGATCGATGACGCCGGCGGCCCCGCGAAGTGTAACCTCGCTCGTTCCCTTGGCTGTCCGCTATCGACTTTGTCTTTCTATTTCTGTCCACCGTCAACCAGACAGCTGTGCTTCAGCGACGCTTCATCAGTTATTCAGAAGGGAAACACGCCTAGTGTGACATCAACCAAAATTTGCATCACTATCTCTATTAATATTTCCAAAATCTTCATTATCATCAACTCCAAATTCATTTCTGTAACAATTGTCACTATCATTAAATAGTACAACTTCGTATGTAACTTCAATGAATTCACAAACTCCAATTTATTCGTGATCTATAATTCATTCTGTATCACCAGGGAGTTCTTAGATAAGCGAAATCGCCCGATAAATACCGAGACCGTTTAAAACGGTGTTTGGCAACACATGCAAGGTCTAACAATCGATCTGTGATGTTCAATATCAAGACCGACATCAAAAGGAAAATGCGCAACCGTAAACCTAATTACCCGTTTTAGATGAATTATACAACTATTCTCCGGGTTTACGTTAAATACAATTTTGTGCATGACGTGTTAAGTATTTGGCTTGGTTTGGATTCTAGTTCATTTCGGTAGTGACAAGCAATTTCCTATATTGTTCGTTTGAAGTAGGCTAATCATTAAACGATCTAACTAGAATTAGCCGTCGCTTGGCGATTGTCGCGTAGCAACAAATCGACGGAATAACCCTGCTAACAGGAGCCTAATATACACTACACTCACCTAAGCCAAAATGAATGAACGCACCTATAAATTCAATAGCTTAAGCAGAATCGACTCTTTTCTCTTTGGAATTAAGTTGCAAATGTTACTATAACTCAGTATCAGCGGTTCCGTTTTAGTTTAAAGGGGAGGACTGGCAAGTTTAACTAACTTAACCTCGCAAAAAGCCCCAAGCAAAACCCGCCCCTCGCCACTTCGCCCGACACGTCCCTCGTGTGCTAAAATAAAGTAGCCGCGACTTTACTAAAATGTTCACATTTGAAATTTTAAGTACTGTTGCTGAGATCTAAGTTATGCTCTCGACGTCATTAACAAGGTTACTTTCACTATGGATTCAGTAGAAATATTGCTATTTTTATAAATTGTATTACATTAACGTTAACTTTCGAAGGCATTATAAATAAACTGAGTGGTGAGTTAACAATATTTCCAGTCAAGCTTTCAATGCGTGCTGACATTAAGTTAGCAAATCAACCGACTGGCAAAAGTCATAAGCTAAACATTTATTTATCTCGTGATTTATAGTATAGGCGCCAAAAACAATCCGTTGGCGGCAAATAATATGAGTTTTATTCCTCTCCGGTGTTCCGTTTCAACGTATTATTCGACTCGGATAATTTTATTCGTGCGTTTGCGTTAAATATTGTTCTACACCGCGAGATGTTCCCTCGTTTCCTCGATTTATCGACTATAAACTAATTCTGAATCTCTGTTTGCCTGCTCGCATTATTCGCGTGATTTGTTTTATTCGTCGGCTTACATGTCAAAATATTAGTAAACTATAGTTTCTGTATTTATCTTTTTAAATGTCGCGTCACGCGTCGCTCGGTCCCGACAAAACCCTGAATAATATCGCGTTTCCGTTAGCATACGATAAGAACAAAAATGCCACACCATTATTTTTGTAATGACAATGCAATATTACAATATGTTACTTTTGAAACCGATTGAAATTACAGTTGATGCTCGTGCCAATTGTATGTTTTAAGAATGAGTTAAGTTTAATGTTAACAATATAAGGACATTTTGTTATAACATCGCTGAGTTATTGGCAATAAATCGTATTCGTTTTAATAACCTCTCGTTTTTCATGTTATGGTAAAGGCATTTGAGCATTGTTGACTTGACATAGGTCAGACATGATCGTGTCGAGTGGTCAATGTGTATTGCTATTTTAAGAAATTTTGCCTGTGCGTATCACGTTGACTGATCAGTCAACCGATCGGTCATCCTTTCTAACCGTCCCGTCTAGAGTATTTTACGATAATTGATTGAACACATTACGCATACAAGTGTACTTATTTTTAGGTCGAGTAAGCCCGTTCATTGGCTTCGACGTTTCATGTTTTAGCGCTATTCCTGTGTATCCGGTGCGAGTAAAAGGTACCATAATTGCGAATTCCTTTATGAATGCACCATTGTTTAAATTCGTGAGCCACGTGGGACTTATTGTATTGTCGTTTTCATCACGGGAATTTTCTTTATTTTCACCCGCATTAAAACCGTCTTTGTTCTCGAGCTTTTAGTTCTTCATTATCCGTCTTGACACTCTTTCTACATCCACTATTTAAAACACAGGCTTATGTTAAACTTACTGATTAATAAAAATCTGTGTTTTTGAAACTCGTATTTAAAATGAAGAAAAATTCAGTCTTGAATTATTTCGAAACATGTACACCCTCTTTCCTACACCACCGTTGGAGAAACTTTTTTTTTCTTTTATTAAGTGATCCTATCGTTAAAGATACTTAAAACTAGCAGCACGAATTAGCCCTCACTTATGGCAACGTCTCGCTTCTGATATCGCCGTGCTAAAATCACCTGTTACTACTAATTCTACACCGTTGCAAGTGGAGTTAATACTATCGACACTGGAGGTCAATCGCATTACGTGCGCTCTTGTCACTCCATTATGTGACTATCGTTGCCTTTCGATCTATTTATAGCCGTTCCTGCAGCCTTCTACGCCCCTACGTTATTCTGTTTAGCACTAAAACTGTCTTGTTCACAACTATCTGCATTTTGTATTTTAACTTTACCAGAATTTTCAAAATGTTTTCTCAGACTGTTTAAATCGATGTTGATAAGTGAGATCAGTCTATAAATTTTTAGTGTTCCGTAGCCGAAGACGTTTACATTGAAACGAAAATTCGCGGCATACCGCTTTACCGTCTTTTAGTTAGCAGTTAGAATCCTCAAGAGGCGATTCCGATTTCACTGTACAGTTATTTTAAATAACTCCCATTGAAATGTCACTGTATTTTATGGCTTGTTACCTCCCCTTAAAATGTCTTGAAGCTTGATAATGATCACGTGATCAAGGTCTTGTGCAATTTGGTTCGCATCAAGGTCAAAGAAAATTGCTGTCAAGGTTAACAACAATGACGATACACTTGATCACGTAAGGTTTTAAAATGATGAATTTAAAACATTGAAAAATGACAAGGATACTGACTGAATACAAATTGTGACGATCTATTTTAGTCTTAAGTCGTTTTTATCACACTATTAATCAATCTAGTCAATGATGTAAAGTAATGCAAGGAAACATTAGCTCTTATTTTAACTCCTACTTTTATCGAATGTACGTTGTTTACGTTTTCTACAATAAAATGCATCAGTAACCACTTACGTAAGCTGGCTGCCACTACGATAGTGGGCAGGTAATGTATGTTCCGCGAAACACTCTGACTCACCGTCGTCTAGTTTTTTATCTAACGGTTATTTTTGCTCTCGTTCCATTTATCTTGGTTAACTTTTCTGGTTTGTGATGAGATTTTTCAAAGTTCACTTAAAACTTACGATCGTTGGAAGTATTTTTGCTTTGAAAATTTGCTCGCAATTTGATTCGTTTAGGACAAATGCAAGAGTAGCACTGTACTCTGTATTTGAAAGCAAAAACGAGAAACCGAGAAATCAAATTATGAGAACTTCTCGGAATCTTCTAAGAATTTAATTTTGTATGGAAGGAGATTTCCAGACTTTTGAAAATAACTTCAACTTACACCAGTATGATGCTATAGATACTCAGCACCGTTAGAAAATCTCCCTTTACCAATATGCGAATAACTTGAAAAACATATGTACCTATACATATCAATAGATATTATGCTACTTCGATTACAAAAGCAGAATGTTTACACACAGCGTGTTTGTCTTCGTCCTTTACCGTACGCTTAGAAGTCCCGAGATGAGAGAGAATAAAAATAGGCCTCCATGCCGGCGGAAACATTCGTACCTACCGCCTTAGCTGACGTCATATGTAATTGGAAGCTGTTTGTATCCAATTTCACATAAAATAACTTTATAGGGCCACCAAACCCTTGTCCTTGGTGGCTTTAGCAATATCCTCAAATCTATTGTTAATTATTTGTAAATCATAAATTATATGTTTTGTAATATTCTTGAGTTCAATAAAATCTCTCATCGGCATGAAGGCCCTCTTACTAACAATAGTGAAATAGAATGAAAATTAAATGTATGGTAGTATCTAGGTTAGAACTACTTTGTCAACAAATCTATTATCATTAGCAAATATTATTGTAAATTCAGTTCACTCGTCGTCTTCTGTTGAAATTTAAATTCATGATATTTATTTACAGAAAATAACTAAATTTTCGAAGAAACTCCCATTATTGGCTTTGATAATTTGTAATTGACCTAATTCGTCCTACTCACATAGTTAGGGATATCGTTATGGGTGATCTACGTAAGGGTAATAGGTATTTCACCCCTTAGCGACACGTCGACTGGATCTGATAAATTTGTCAAATAAATTCCACCTTGCCAGGAAGAGAGCGGCGTTAGATTGCGTTTAACGTTCTTTACGGGGAAACAATTTGCTTAAATCTTCCTAAAGTACATTTAAATAGGTTGTAATTTGTCGAGTAGATTCATTCTCAACTTGGTTAGCTTTAAGTACTCCAAGCGGCTTAAGACCAAAATCTTATGCTTGATTCATTTCTTTGTCTTCAGTTGCAAACCAAACTTTATATACAAAATTATCCTCATCTATTGGATCCTCTTTTTTATCATCGACATCAGGATCAGCATAGTAATAAATGTAAAATAGTCCGCAAACATTGTAGCTTTCACGGCACATGTCCAATTTTATTGTCAAGATAACAGAGTCGCCGTTAACCGTGGAATGGTTATTGGGAGTGTTCTAAACGATGGCGATAACGTCTCAGATTCACTGTAATGATTGCAGAACCACTTACTTGATACAAGTATTGCAGAATATTACAGTTAGTGAGATTTCAGGAATTTTTTTTAAAACAATTATGTATTACAAAAATATCACGCCTAATGTCAGTTTCTACAATGCTGTGTCCTCTTCAATACTATATGTTAAAAAAATCGTAGGAATTGTTAATTTGTTTTCGCGTAAAAGGTCAGCATCAGCAAGCACCCTTTCCCTATTGTTTTTACAAACCTGAATATACCTGAATAAACCTAATCTATAAATACCCGTACTGTTAAATTGGTTTTTCAATATGAGCATTATTTTTTTAAGAACCGTCTGCTTCGTCCGGACCGTTAAGGGCAGCGGAACCTCGCCGAAATGATAAATATGCATAAAGGGGACGGGACTCGCAGATTTCTTTGCCTTAATGAATTCGGCGCACAATCGGTAGACATACGTACTTTGAGTTGATTTCTTTTTCATGGGACGCCCCTTCGCGAAGATTAAATGTATTCTCTTGTTTTTTTACAGAATTTGTCGTTGTCTCGTGTAAAAACACGCGAATCGAGTAAAGCTTCGGTTTTATTTAGCTTTTTTGTGTTTCCTTTTATTGTTGGGATAACATTGGCAGCTGTATACAAGCCAAACACCTTCGAACTTTTACTCCCAAAGAGAAAAGTTAAATAAGTTCAATTTGGCTAAACCAAATTTTTATTTCAAACTCATTTTGAAGCGAAGTATGTCGCAAACGCCTGCGTGTTCCGTTTGTTAAACCGTGTTTTATTTATATTTAGACACAGAGGTGACGCCCCCTAAGTTTATTACGAAGATGGTTTGTTTTTTTTCATTTGTGTCCTGTTAAATCACGGTATAACTCCCTAAACCATCCCCTTTTCATAATGGATGCTAATGCCATTGTCTGTTTAATGTAAACCTTTTGCAACTGAAAACTTGGTTTCAAAGCTACTCGATTTGAAGACGTGATTGAAATGGCGAAGTTTTGAAGTATGCTTGTGACCTCGGAAGATTCAAATGGACGTACAGTACACAAATGAATAATTAACATACAGTGCGTATGTCAAATTATCAATAGACGGTTTAATTCTGCCATGGAAAAACATTATAAACTCAGGTGAAGAATAAAAGTTTTAATTTAAAACTTATTCTAGCGGTTACATCACCGCGTAAAGATTTTATTCAACATTCCTTTGTAGTCGTGCGTGTTACTCCATCAGTGGCCCGTTCATGCCCATACATTATGAATGGCGAACATCACGACGCCACGCTATATTGTGCGGTGAAACTTTGCTCGCATAAACTTTACGATTAGCTGGCTTATTCAGCCGTTTTATATTCACCAACAACGCAAAGCAAAAACGTCCCACGTGTCAACGCGTTAAGGAACAAAGTTATACAACTCCTTTGTTAAGCTAATACACCAGCTTTCAAAATTAGAAACGCTTCAAAGCGGTAGCGGCAGGGGAAGAACTTCAAACGTATTTGAAGTAGTTTAAGTGTTTGTTTGTGTAATTAGAGGAACAGACCTCTTGCACGCCAATAGTATTTATGGATAGTTGTACGACGCGAAGCCAATTGTCAACTGAATGGAGTTTACTGTGGTGTAATTTCAATGTATTCCGTTTGAGTACAGCATCTACATAATGGAGAATTTATATTGAATGTTTGCAATGCATTACAATCTGCAATTGAATCATTTTCCAGTTAGATGGTCCATGTCCTTTATAAAGCTTTATTGACTGCATTTCATCATCTCGTTCACGTTCAACTTGCGGCGTATCATCTTTAGATAGCGTTCCCTGCTATATAGCAGGCAGCACTTTCTTCTTCTTTATAATCATTATCAAGTGTTTCTTTACTCTTATTAACCCTGTATTATCTCTTGTCTCCAGGTCTTAGCGGTTCAAAAGCGGATCTCCAACATAGGCGCGAAGTGTTCGGTTCTAACCTGATCCCCCCGAAGCCCCCCAAGACCTTCCTCACGCTCGTGTGGGAGGCCCTGCAGGACGTGACGCTGATCATCCTCGAGGTGGCCGCCGTCGTATCGTTAGGGTTGAGTTTCTACAAGCCGTCCGACGACCCGAGTGACATTGGTAAGTTTCAAAATTAAACGCAACCGATTTCTGAAGAATTTTTCTGTTTTCAAACGATATTTGAGAAATTTAAAAGGATTGGATGCAGATGAATGATACTAACATAACACTTACAGTTATGGAATTACTCGTATGAATTAACCGTTAGTTACCTATCTTGATGATTAATGCTTTGCAAGAGATATCTGTGATGATAGCAATTAATGACGGCAGATTATATTCTTACAATTTCTATTATGAGAGTCTACTCTCATGTTTACTTCAGCGATAACAAAAGCAGGCTATTCGAAGTAACAGAAGCCTAATCTGTCATTTTGGTACACGTTGTCACAGGCGTTTGGTACAGGTTAGATTTGCCTCTGCACTAAAGGTGAATGCGTCTACTTTTCATAATTTAAGTATATTTGATGTTCGAGCTTCCTGTACAAATGGAAATTCAGACTATTACATAGCTGGCATGACAAATGCCGTAGTCTCTGCCTGCACTGTAACTATACAGTTTGCTCTATAATAGTACAAATAAGGCTGCTTTAAGGAAATATAAAAATATTACATGCAGAAGGTAGTTTTACCCAAGTTATCTTTCTTATTGACATGTACCAACGTTTAAATATAAATCTCAGTCGTGCATTTATGAATAAGACGTGCACTTTCCTAGAAACGCAATTTGTTCAAGTCTCTAAAGACTACAAAGGCAAGTTTGTAGTAGTTGCAAGTTTTTTAAATACTTAAACAAAAAGGATAAATCTTTCTTCGAACTGTGAATTTGCATAATATTTAATTTCAAACATTTTGCTTATGCGACCTATATTTGATATCACACTTACGTGACATTCGAGCGAGGAGCACAATTTGAGAATACCGGTCTCAGACACAAAGCCGGGGGTCGGTCCCTGCGGTGCTCAAACACGTTTCATTCAAGAAGCACAAAAGCAAATAGATGCAGATTCTGGTGGGAAACATTTACTTTCAGAAACGTTTTTGCAAACGGCTCCTTCATCTTTATACGTGTGCGGACACAATAGATGTATATAGACGATATAATTAACCGTTATATTTTCTCTTTTCAATGACTATATGGAATTAGACGATCCTGGTAAGAACAAGTAAATGTATCGTCTGACACGATTGCTCGTTTCATGTACTCGAACGAATTGGCACTACGTGACTACAAAATTACCTTGACGAACACTTGATGTTTTCTAGGTGTTTCTAGATACCATGGTCTCTGCTCTGAGTTCTAAGAGATCATGGTAACATGACATGGTTCTTGAGTACTGCGTGTTTAGATGCACTGTTGTACTGTATCTGTATCGCTAGCACAACTTGATTCTTCTCGCTTGTTGCTCAGTGCGTCTCTTCCTTTGTGTACTAGTTAGAGGAAGATTTACTGCGCCACTAAGTTGCGGACAAGTTGTGCTAGCTCTCATGATGCTTCACTTTTAGCCCCTATCCTTCTAGGTCCTGTAGTATTTGTTACATTATAAGAACTTCCTTGTTTAATGTCTGTCTCTTTATCTGTTTTCCTATGTGTAGTAGTTACTACAGATATAATGTTAAGACTATATGTTTTTCTAAAAGCTACGTTTGATTGACCCTTTTCCGATGGTGCTTTGGCTTTCCCCCTGCTTGTATGCTGTCCTACGAGAAGTAGACTGTCAAACTCATCCCGAGATGTGTACTGGTATACTCCCTTTTTTTGTAGAATCCTTTCAGTCGATATCGCATACTTGAGAGCGGATTCGTTCCATTTCATTTGTGTTCAGTTCAATATTTTCCGCCTAAGTATCTGATGTGGACTAATCAATATTGAATATCACTTATTATTATAATTACTGTAATAAAATTATTAGTTATATTTATTATAAGTAAGATTTGTATGTAAGTTAACTAATTCGAGAGGTTAAAATATATCAATCAAATTTGGTAGGAGTATAACATGGATTTCTAAATTAAACGCTGGTTTTGCTGCAGCATTGCTATTGGTAATAAAACACAAAATACTAAAATAAATGTACTACTCGTACTCCTGTTGAGGTAATCAGAGGTGTTTACCTACTTAAGGTCTTAGCTTAAATTCATCGTCATACCAACAATGATTCCCGCGCCCTTTCTATATCGTCCGGTCACTTAAGAAGATGGCACATCACATTTTTTTGGATTCAATACTGACTTTTTATTTGGTTTGTTTGTTTTGTTTGTACGTCAAAAGCTAGCCAGGATTTAACTTTATCATTTCCAAAAACACAATAAACGAATTGTATAGCAATAAAATAACGTTTAACTCTAAAAAAATATAACGAAGGGCAAATCTATAAATAAATGACATCCAACCGTGTATAACATTTACATAAAGCTATACACTTATATGTGGAGTTTTTGCTCGGTTCACTGGTCCCGATAATCTCGCGATTGTAATCTACCCGACCATGTGATTGGGTGTTTACGTTGCGATTTATATACGGACATATTACTGACTAGTTAAAAGCATTAGTGGGCGCTTTAATTATCGGCTATTTTCTCACTCAAGAAACGAACAAAAGATATAGATCCCGTGTCAATAAAAGAGACACATATATTAATATTTCATCGCTGGATGTTCACTCTGCCGGCGAGAACTCTTTCCACTAGTTTGTCGAACAAAAAATATAAAAATATAGACCGTGTCTATAAGAGAGACTCATATACATATAACTAGTTGATCGCCTGCTCTAATCGCTTCCCGCTCATCGTCGGCGGTGCCAGAAGTGCTTTTTTCTACTCGCGTACCTACTATAAATCGCTAAAATTGATATCGCTAATGGAACCACAATACCACCTATAGCGTAACCGAAGCGTGAAAACTATTCTATAATTAGCGTTGCCATGGTAATAACAGTTCTATAATAATTATTATAACATTATTATTACCATGGTTACAGTCATTCCGGATATCAGTCTTGGCGTTTAGTAAACACTTAACATCTTAATTTGTATAATAGAACTATTAGCTACACCAGCCACTATGCTGTTATTTTTGTTAATACATTATTTGATCATGTAAATTTACATCATTTTGTAAATCACGAGTGAACACAGTCGGAGATTAACTTGTATGGTTTTGTCCGCTTTTATTATGTGTAGGTAAATATAAGAGGAAAAATGTAATAGATAAGTTGCTCAAGGAAAAAAAGAACCCCCTACTGCCAGGAACTCCGAAGTTCAAGTTTCTTTGCAAAGGCTTCCTCTCTTCTTGCACATCTCTCTGACCCGTAAATAACTCTACCCGTGTGGGTCCCGGGTTATAATAGTGCCACTCCGTGTCTTCCCGTGGATGTCGTAAGAGGCGACTGAGGGAATAAAGACTTGTAGTACTGTTAGGCGATGGGCTTGCAACCTGTCACTAACGCTGGTAATCTTAGCCTAATTGTGCAAAATGTGGTTACAGAATTATCTACAAATTTTTAGAGTTGTACGTAATTCTGTAGCTCTGCCTACCCCCCACTTACAGGCGTGAAGGTATGTATGTATGTATGTATGTGTATAAGACGATAATGAAGATATCGTATTTTCTAGCTTTTACCACTTCCTTTCTCTTCATTTGGATTGGATGCCAATAATCAACTAAAACCAGGAAATGCCTCTGATTACCTCGAAACTAATCAACAAAGTAAAATATCTTTAGTTTTAATTAATTTCGAATTGTTTTTATAGTAGATTAATATAGACTTATAATTAGTTTCCAGCCTCCGTTAGCCTAGAATAAAAACTTGTTAACTATTAAATAGTAAAAGAAAAGCTACTGTTCATTTTAGTACCATTTCGCATTCAGTTGTTTGGTAATATCCTACAACCTAAGCAAACGGCGTTAGAGCGACATGGTACTAAAGTGTACGCTAACTGCCCATTTGCTATTATTAAGATTATTGTAAGTGAGAGAAGCGGAAATGTTTTCCGAAATTGTTCTAGGCAAGACAAGGTTAACTATAGCCTCCTAAGGTCCACCATACAACGAAATTTGTCAATGGAATAACGAAACTATTATGAACGAAATAAAGTCAATTTTCTAATTTGATCATAAGTCATAAAAACATAAGAAACCACTTTACTTCCTTTTCACTAGATCTTTATTACAATGGAATGGTATTATGTACTATTTTAGTACAAGGAACCTCAGGAGGATAGTATTATATTACTTCTTTTTACTCCTTGCTAACTAAAGGTTCGACCGCACTATATAAAGCTGGGTCCAGACGGTGCAGACTTGCGCTGCGCAGATTGTTGCACGGACAAAAGTATGTGCGACTCACATCGTCCACACGATACAGACATGTTAGTTGTTCTTTAAACCTCGTGGTGTGCGGACGTTTGCAATTGCAGATATCAATCGACGGCGTCGTTTACTACAATTAGCTGCTCTTACCGTTTTACTAGGAAAAACACGTACCAAGCGCAGTAAATGGTCGAAAAAATGGTTATTAAAGAGACAAAGGTACTCGCATACAACTTTACTGAAGGAATTAGCAACTAGCGAAGAAAATGATTTTAGAAATTACTTGAGAATGGATTTGGACACTTATAACGAATTGTTACCCCTTGTTACTCCATTATTGTTAAAACAAGACACGTGCATGAGATAATCTATATCTCCACACGAAAGATTGTCAGCAACTTCATTTCAATCGTTCATTTTTATGATAAAAACAAAGCAAACTGTGAATTAATTAACCAAAGTTGTCGTAAGTTGACCCAAACAAGTCTGAACATGCGTCCACACAGTGCAGTAGTCGGCGCAAACACGCTGTCTGCGCCGACTTTTTCATGCCAGATACAAAAATGCACAGATATCGTTACAGACTTGAGACTTCACGTCCACATGTCCCATTTGCGCCGACTTAAGTCTGTACAGACACGCTGCGCAGACTAAAGTCTGTGCCGTGTGGACCCACCTTTAGTTAGCGATATGGCACTAAATGACCACTTAATAAATAAATGACCAAAACTGTGCTCGTTAGAGACAGGATGATTACTATGAAGCATTAATTTTTAAACATTTGAATCACTCATCATAGTCATCAATGTCATCATTTTTGACTAACGGCCGCATTCAGTCTGTTGATGACGTATAAGTCGTTCCTTAGTAACGACTTTTTATATACACATTTAAAAAAGGAACGAGTTAAATGTCTCTAAAATAACTGATGACTTAAAACTTCGATTTTTGAAATTCGTACATTTTGTAGAACAGGACAATATGGTCGCCTTTATCGCGGTGGATAAAGCATCCGTCAGCCTCTCACTTACATACTGCTCAGAAAGTGACAGGTGTTTTATCCACGTTTATCCACATCTATGAACACAACCATAATAGGCCCGGTCTTATAGGTAATTTTCAACTAGTGCGTTCGAAGCTCAAAGAGCTTGGCAAAACAATGTTTTTTTTCTTCTAATGAGCTGAAAAATATAAGAAAGTTTCTTGTAATGCCTAGAAGTTAGAATTTAGTATACTTAATACTTATAATTTAAATAACAGGTATATTATTGTAGGCGTAGTTACTTCCTCATACATTTTAAAGGTTTTTAATATAATTAAATTATTTGCAGGACATCTGGACGAGGAGGAAGGGCACTACCAATGGATTGAAGGGCTGGCGATATTAATATCTGTCATTGTCGTCGTTATAGTTACAGCGTTCAACGATTACACGAAAGAGAGACAATTTAGGTATGTGCTGTTTTACTTTCATTTAAAAAACTATGAAAAAGATAATAACACCCAAAATCGAAAGTAGTTTCAGAGCTGATAACTCAGGAACGCCTGAATCGATTTTAATCAAACCTAGCTTGACACCACACCAAATATATTAGCCTTCTACTAAAAAAAACGTATCCAAATCAGTCCATCCGTTTGAAAGCTACAAACAAATTTAAAAACGAATTGTGGACAACTGAAAACAATCGCTAGTCACCTGTTTCCTTTCTCCATCGTTTACTTAAGTACATTATGTTTGATGAAGGTACCGGGATCAATTCTCGGCCAAGATCTTTGACATTTACCCTGTTAATGTGGTGGAACTTTGTTAATAATTATTAACAGTAATAACTCAGAAACAAAACTTATACTAATTGAAATACCCAGTTACTAAAGTTACCCTACACCTGCCTGTCACATTCAAACACCCTGTATAAGTCACCAACTTTGATACCAAACCACTAATATACAACGCGCTTGATTTCGACAGAGGACTCCAGTCGCGGATAGAAGGCGAGCACAAGTTCGCCGTTATACGCAGCAACGAGGTGAAGCAAGTGTCGATAAGCGAAATAGTCGTCGGTGACATCTGCCAGATCAAATATGGCGACTTACTTCCCACCGACGGCTTACTGCTGCAGAGTAATGACCTCAAGGTAATTTAAAAGTTCTAAACATATTCCTACATAAATAATTCTTGAGGTATTTTTAAAAAGACATTCTGTATATTTGAAACAGGATGTCCCAAAAATCAGTCTCTAGTCAGTCTGTAAGAAGTATGAACAGCCTGTAGTTAAGCCTGCATTTCAGGGTTCAACCCATTTTGGAGGTTTTATTCAAAAGCTAGTTAATTATGTAGATAAGAAAAACATACATATATATAGAAATAAACACACAACTTCAGGTTGTTCAAAATTTAAGATTTTTTTAAGTTTATTATTTTCATTTAATTAGCTTTGTTATTAAATTTCAAAACCCCGGTACAGTAACTAACAAAGGTTAAAAAGCTAAATATAACATATTTGCTCACCCAACCGTATCCAAAAACTTAATAAGCTTACCGCAGCTTTCCTTTGAATTTTATCGCTGGAAATATCTCGTTTATTAATCGTTTAACAGGTGGCAATAAATATCTATATTTGCGCGTTATCAGATTTGTATTGACGCGTGCGTCACTCGCACCTTTAATCATAAGATAAGCGGGTTATTGGGTTATCGACTGATAAACACCCTGTAGCTATGGTGTCTTGGATAAATGGTGTTACAACAGTCTTTGTAGTGTTAAAAAGTACCAGAAGGAAATTTAAAAAAAATGTCTCGAAAAGGTTTAAAAGTAAAGATTAAAATTTCAAACGGTTGTAAAATGTTGATAATTTGTTTAAGACTTGCTTAATGCAACATTACAGCATCAACGTCTTGCGTAACCTCGCTTCTATACCACCATCCTATACCTCCTCTATACGCACCTCTATACGTACCATCAAGTTAATTATCTCTCAAATATCTATTCCAAGTACGATGATGTCATGATTTGGCAAAACCGCCATTAACATGTTGATCTTATGTTTAATCTTTACAACTGTACACAAACAAACAAACTGACAGACCGCATTCCATGCATATTACATCTTATCTTGCTCAGTGAAGTCATTGGAATTGTGGTCATATTACTATGCCCATAAGGTACACCTTCAAAAAAACTTCCACGCAAGCGCAATGCGGCATTTTATCATTTACGTCACCGTATTATCATTTTGAGGACATATTTTTGTGAAAATTCTTTTAAGTGCCAACCAAGGTCAGATATTGAAGTTGTAGATATTTTAAACACTTAGAGATAAATACTGAATTAAGTATAATAAATATATTAATGCGTCTATTGAAAAACTTCACATCCTGTAAGATCCTGTATTAAAAAAAAATATCTTTTATTTTTCTGCGATTCTCGGGGTCTGTAATTCCTTTAATATTATAGAGTATGATAGTCAAGAAGATATAAAGTAGGGGGGGGGGGGGGGGGGGGGGTAAAAAGTAAAGGTCTCTGTTTACACAGAAATAGACACAATGCAACTGTGTATGAAGAAAAGGCCTGGTATTTATTCCCTCTTATAAACTTCCATAAACATGATATTCTTTCACATAATGGGAGCCTTGGACCAACACTTGACGTCTAGTGCAAACATTTGTGCGATGAGCGCGAGTATTTGTTTCTGAGTCTTGGGTGTTTTATATGTATTTGCCTCCATAACTATGTCTATCGTTGCCTAGTACCCATAGCACAAGCCTTGAGCTTAGTTTGGGATTTGGTCAATTTGTGTGATTTTGTCCCTCCTTCGGCTAACATGATAAATATTATAATGATGATGATGATGTCGATGATAATGATGGTGATGATGATGATGGTGATGATGTTGATAATGATGATGATGATGATGATGATGATGATGATGATGATGATGATGATGGTGATCAATTGTGTTCCAGATCGACGAGTCCTCGCTCACGGGCGAATCAGATCATGTCAAAAAGGGTGAAAATTTTGATCCCATGGTGCTATCCGGTACACACGTTATGGAAGGTTGGTATACAATGTACATTTTATAATATGGAGAAGACATACGACCAAGTGCAAAAATATTTATCGAAAGAATACTCTCATAAATATGTTACGAAGTTCTTTACACTGAAATAAGATGCATTGGGACATATTTTTGATACATAATATGTTGTGTAGTCGTATGGTCGTACAAACGACAGATAGAGTTATTTATAATAAAGGAGAAACACGGCTCAAACCCTTATTAAATTAAATAGTTAATTGCTAGAAAGTGAGTTACATAAAATATCAATCTGTCACAATCTGCTAGTTAGTTTCTGTCATGCACACGTAAAACATACAGAAAAAAATACAAATGACAGGGTATCAATTCAAAAGTTACAAAAAATTTAAAACTTTCCGTCTCAGGCTGGCTGAAGCCATACTTGGGATAGTACATTCGGTAGTTAGGAATACCGCTATTGATAAAACAGGACTTATTTACGAGGAAGAAATTATCAAGAGAATTCATGCAAACCACGCAATCTTCAACAAAGTCCCCTTAAATTCCAGGTTCTGGCAAAATGCTGGTGACAGCGGTCGGCGTGAACTCCCAAGCCGGCATCATCTTCACGCTCCTCGGCGCGGCGGTGGAAGACCAGGACAAGCAGATCAAGCAGATGAAGAAAGGTCAGTGTACCCCCAACGCCCAAGGTTGCTGTAGCACTAGACATAGAAAGATGCTCTTTCTGAACGTGTGACAACTCTGACGTCACTTGAGGAGTCGTTTTCGAAGGCATTTAATGGCGATTCTGCGGCCAGTTTCGTAAAAAGCTATATTACACTTTAGGACCTTGTCGTTTTAACGCCATTATCAAAACCTTGTGGCAGTTCAAACTGTGCCTCTATTCTAGGTTGTAAAATCCAAATCGTATTTGACCTGTTATGGTATTGTACGTTACGATAACAGGTCAAAAACGATATGGTTTTTACCGTGTTGAAAAGAGGCCCGGGGGGTCATTATGGCATGGCCATGCAATTCATTTTACGGCGAGCGTAAAGGACAGAGCTATACCAGTTATATATGACTCTGTCCTTTTCTCTCAGCGTAAACTGAGCTACATTGCTATGTCATAATACCCCCCCGTACTTTAAAGCGACATAGTATTAAAGTGTATTGTTTTTTATAAACCTGGCTATATATACGCCTTTTGAAATACTTATACAAACACAGCTACTACTTACAATAATTGTGTGAACTCTGTAGAATAGAGTTGAAGTGTGATTTTGTGTTTTGCGCTATTTCCAAGTTGACTAATACTATGATTTAGTATTTTGTAAACACTAGAAAGAGCATCTCGGTAGCAATATATCTTTCCAAATATAGTCGGCATTGTCATTTTACTTTGCTCATTTAGATGGCATATACCCATACAATATAGCCGAGCTAGAAGTCCTATGCTTAGCTTAGATGCTTCAACTTAGTTATTTGAGATGAGTCGCTAATATTGGTCGTTTTCGATATTTAAAATTTGAACCTTAAGTAATCAAATGTATTAGCGTTCTCAATATTCAGAGCAAGTTCAGAGCAAGCTATACAGTGTGTTTTTTTTTAACTGGGACATTATGGCGAAATCTGGAACATACTGTATACATGTGTATGTAGCTTAAAATATTAAAATGGCCTCCAAAGACGTAAAGTTCTTTAAATATCGATATGTATATTATTACCCGTATCGTGGTTGTCCATTTAGAGTCGTCAAACTAGTCCACCGTATTATGGATTTTAGTATAGGCTACAACATCTCATACCAACGTGTTTTCAATCCACGCTCATGCGTACAATCGGCATCATAAGTCGCTACTCACTTTAGTACCGTGTCGCTTTAACGTCCTTTACAGATTAGGGCAGCAGTTTAAACATGACGTTAAAGTGACAAAGTTCTAAAGTGTGCAGCTTAATAAGGACGTGCAATAATATAATGTATTAAATCAAAATCAAAATATTTATTTGTTAAAAGTGGGTAGGTATACACAATGAAAATGATGTAGCCGGGCGTATTTAGACATTAAAATCACTATAAAATTGTAAAAATAATATAAATGGCGAAAGATCCGTGTTTTAATATTGTAAAATGACTTATCTTAAATCTACAACTTCATACGGCGGCATTTGATTTTCGACTCAATTTTAAGAAGAGTACAGTACCTATTGTGATGTATCATACAGCTAAGTGAGCAAGGTGGCAAATGCTTTGCATACATTAGTTTTTCCACCGATTTTTTAAATTTACCCCCCTATCATCCATCGCACCGTTTTACCCCCAAAGGAAATGAAATAATATGGACGAAATAATGGTTTATAACAATCAGATTATTTTCTTGTAGCTGGTTTTTTTGCACGTACTTACGTGTACAATGAAAATCATTTTTTTATTGGTATATGTGGCTCATATTAATTTATTATAAATTATGTTTGTCTTTTTATTTAAATTTATAAGAAAAAATACTGAGAAATTTCTGAAACTTTGAATTTTTCAAATATTATTTCGTCCATGTATGAGATTATTTTATTTGTTGATAAATCAAAGATTGTTTTTTAATGTCTTATGGTGAACGTTGTCCGTGTATATGTTGTGTTATTAATGGCCTGCGATGTAATTCTAAGAGCATGGTTTAAGAAATGTTTTTCGTAGTATTTATGTTTAAATATATTTAAATTTATCAATAAACTAAGTAATCTCGTTCAGTTCCTACTATTTAAAAAATATATAAATACATTTTTAAACATACATTTTTCAAATGCAATCTTAAAGGCAGTTCTTACACTTGTGGCCAAAAAAAGGTAGCTTAAATTAAAAAACATAAATTAATTAAATCTCAATATTTGTTCGTGTCGTATCCAATTAGACCTTATCAATACTATATAAGGTGCGAAATTGTATACGTTGCTGTTGGCAACAAGTGTAAGGACAAGACATGAACCCATTTAGTTATACCACCAAATATAGTGTGACCCGTTCAATGACATCCAACTTTTTTTTGTCCACTCCCGATACCTCGGCCCGCTGCACGCCCCTCCATGTCGCCGATGAAAAAAAAAACATACACATATTGCATCGTGTAACTGTCGTGTTGACCGCATGATGTTAAAACGAATATGAATATGTCATAAATGTGTATGCTTGTACGACGGTTTGGGATCGTAGAAGCTAAAAAGCAGCGAAAGGAAGGACGCAAGAGCATCGGCGGCGGTAAGTCATCCTGTGCCATGCGCTTGGCGCTGCAAACTTATCTTTGCTGGTGGCAAAAACTGGTACTAATTTCATAATATAATTATTTACACTGACTATTAGATACAAGCGCCAATGCCACTAGTTTATATAAGTTTGTCGCGCTGTATGCGCTATGTACGTACACTCCGGGCAAAAAAATCTATAAGCTTTTTTCTGTTTACGGAAATTTCACCAATAAATTTGTCCTCAAGTGTACCAAATGCTAATTAAATCAATTTTAAATAAAAAATACCTAAAATTCACAAGCCTTTAAATAAACTGTACTGAGTACTTTAATAAAACACTTCATAAAAGCATTTTAGAATTATGCATTATCTTATCAAGTAGCGTCACCGTAGATGTTTTTAACTTAGTGTACATTTTAGTTCGTTTATTTTCTTTGTTTTTCTCAGGAGACTACTAAAAACTTACCGCCTTATTAACAAACATACAATAGAGTCATTTTAGCTATATGCTTTTGTTAATATGCTACATCCCTTTCTGACAATTTCTTATGTCAGAATGAAAGATAAGGTCATAGCATTTTTAACTATTGTAAGTTTATGAATAAGGGAACTACTGGGGTTTTAGTTTAAAAGTAAAATAGGAATAACATAGACAAAATGGCCCTGTACTTTTTAAACACTTGGCATTGGTATTACACACTTGAAACTGTAGGGGACACTTGGCTAATTCTTACTATTGCAGAAAACAGATAAAGTCTATTTAAGATCGTACCATTTTAAATGTCCTACAGTTTAGATGTCTTTCAAGAATGTCAAGTCGATACTTGAATGAATCTCTTCTGAGCATCTGAACATGGAAAATCCACCTTAAGTGGTTTAATGTTAAAGTTGCCGCAATAACCACTGCGCCTGGCTCATGGGGTTGGTTATTGGTCAAATAGTTTCCTTGCATCTCTTTCAATCGGTATGCCAAATGTTTACACCTGAATCACAGACACACATTTCTTAGATTTTTTTACTAAGTCACAGGTCTAACCTAGCCTAACCTATGTAACAAATGCTTAAGATAACCTAAAAACAATAAGGTTTCGTCAGAAATTAACTTTAGATGAAATTATACATTCAAGGGGATCCCAAAATGTAAGAGATGGCGCCATCAAATAACCAAGAAAAGTTTGCAAAGAGCTATCTATGGTTTTCTGAAATCCTGAATTATATAGATCAAATTTAACTAGTGGATCGTACCATCAAACTTAAGCCGCCAAGTTAATGTGACCCACGACCGCAGGTGACGAGGAAGCGACCCTGCCGGCGTCTGGCAACAGCCATGCGAACCACAGGACCGATGACAACCACGTGCCTGCGCCCGCCACCGAGAAGCCTGCGCCGGAGTCGCACAAGAAGGAGAAGTCCGTGCTGCAAGCCAAACTGACCAAACTCGCTATACAGGTAACATACATACAATCACGACTCTTTCCCTTAGGGGTAGGCAGATACAACTTCCTTCCACTTGCTAAGATCCAGACAAACTCCCGTCGCTTCCACCACAATCATAAGTCTCTTCATACATGTGCGTCGGTATAGGGTCTCCTGACCTGGCCCTTTCTTAATACGTCCCCGATCTGATCGTGGAACGTTCGCCTAGGCCCTCCCCTTTTAACATTCCCATTTTCTATTGCGTACAGGTAACAGGATTTTGTATTTAGCCAACAGGAGGATTATGTTTTTTGAGTGTATGTTTGTTGGTTTGGCACGCTCTGTAGCCTCGGCTTGATGGATTTCAACATATGAGGTGTCGTTAGTTTCGTCTCGGTTGTGGGAGTGATATTGACTTAATATTTTAACTAATCAACGTAATACGAGGTTAAGAGGGTTTTTTTTTTTCATATATCGACCACAAATGCTGTCCGGTTTTGGAAGTTTGCTTTTTATTAGAATTGTTTAACAAAATGTCTTTGTTTACATAATTATTAGGAATCATATTTTTTATATCGCTACAACTATAATGCTAGGTTAGGTTAGATTTGATAAAAAAATCCTGAAAAGTTTCTTTAAAAAACCTTGGGACAGATAGTCAATGTGGAACTCACCAACCGAGAGTGCTAGGAATACCCACTTAAATACCCGGCGTTTCTCCCTCCACACCGTTCTTGGCGAGGGCCGCAGGTTCTGTTTGCGCATACGACAACGACCACCCTACCACCACAATATAACACTTGTTAATACATAGTTTTCCTCCCCAGATCGGTTACGCCGGCTCAACAATCGCAGTACTCACAGTAATAATCCTGGTGATCCAATTCTGCGTGACCACGTTCGTGGTGAAGGAGCTCCCGTGGCGCGCCACGTACATCAACAACCTGGTGAAACACCTCATCATCGGAGTGACGGTGCTGGTGGTGGCTGTCCCCGAGGGTCTGCCGCTGGCTGTCACGCTATCACTCGCTTATTCTGTTAAGGTGAGAGGTTACAAGATACAGTCAAACGAGTCAATGGACGTGTTATCGAGGAGTTTCACGGGTTTTCACTCGCTGTTTTTTCTTATGCAACCTAAACAGGGGCTCTATCCTACTCGGTAAAACCGTTGCATTGTTATTAACTAGGCCGCTACTATCAAGTAAATAAGAGCTATCATGACATAATTCGAACCTTCAGAACAATAGTGACCTAATTCAGAAATTTTAAATTTCGAGTTAGATCTCTATAATAATAATTAATTTATAACTTGAAGTTTGAAAGCTGAAATTTTGAATTAGGTCACTATTGTTCTGTTGGTGCAATATGTTAACATGTCAATAGCAATATGGTTTTACCCGGTAGAATAGAGCCCTTGTCTTATTATTGTAATAGAGGTGATGATTGAGGGTATTTTGGATGTGTTTTACACTATAGGTAGGCTTT
This sequence comes from Acleris literana, assembly GCA_946894065.1. Taxonomy (NCBI): domain Eukaryota; kingdom Metazoa; phylum Arthropoda; class Insecta; order Lepidoptera; family Tortricidae; genus Acleris; species Acleris literana. The sequence continues at coordinate 10,025,250 of OX335694.1, forward strand.
AATTAGGAACTTTAAATACTTTTTCAAAGAGGGAAAGGAGGCGAGGAGTTAAAAGGGAACAGCATATAAAGTTCTTAGTTCATATTTTGTATATTTGGCGAGGCAGTTAAAAAGTAAATCCTGACACACTATGAACTTTTTAAATATTTATAATGTTGACAGCAGTAATACAATGCTAAACTTATTTGTTGCGTGTGATTTTTTACTACTCTCATCGTTATCAATATGCTAAAACTTCACGGTAATGAAGATCGCTAAAAAACTAAATGCGGGTAAAAAAACTGGTCGTTGTGATGTAAGTTGGGAGAGAATTATAACAGACAATGGTACAGTTTTAGCTAACGCGATGCTGATATTTTGTCCGTTTATTGACTAGCACCTGGGAAGTTTGGATTAAACCGAACCCACAAACAGCATCAATTTGTTAGAAAGTAGATGCAGTATATTTTGTCCGTGAACGTAGCTACAATGCTTATACAACAATCTTCCTTTTGTATTTATTTCTCGCTCGCTCTCATTTGCTTATATACAAATCTAGCCGACGTTACCCGAACCCGAAATACACTCAGGGGCAAAAAAACGGGTCAGAGTGCGTTTTTCATACAAACGAGGCTATTTTGAAGCCTTGGTTCCTTGCCAGGGGTTGTTTTGAGTGAGGTTTAATGGTGGATACTCCGATGTTTAATATAGGAGGTCAAAAGTTCTTAAGACACCTAAGTGATCGTTTAGATGTTTCTCTGAACATGCACAATTCCGGCGTTAACCGCAGCTTCAATCAGTTGCGTATCCTAGGCACTCTGGAAGTCCTGTATCGATGCTCGGGGTATCCCCTAAAAGCATCCCCTGGCGAGGAACCAAAGCTTCGAAATAGCCTCTTTAGTATGAAAAACGTACTCTGCCCCTTTTTTTTGCCCCTGAGTGTACTTTCTAAGAGCTAAGAGCTAGCTAACTTGCTAGTTACTATCGAGATCTATAGGCCTAACCAAGATGCAATCGCTACTAATGTTTCTATTTTATCTCGACTCGATACGTATGGAGTTGTCGACGCGATCTGTTATCAGCTTACGTCAATCCATTATACGGTTGGAATCATCTTAGCTGATCGAATTTTATCTTATAGACCCATCAGCAAAACAAAGCCATTGTGTTCATTGTTATGGCCACGTGCCACAAGTACTGTGAAATAAAAGTAGCTAGCAAACGATGTTTTTCTCTCTAATATTGTTTTTTTTTGGAGTAATAAAATAAACAAATAAATATCAGGGGACAATCTCACACAAATTTACCTAGTCCCAAACTAAGCTATAGACTTCGCACATTTAGAACTATAGTGACCTAAATCAACATTTCAGCTGTCGATTTCGAGACATATATTTTTTACTATAGAGACCTAACTCGAAATCCAACATTTTTGAGTTAGGTCACTATAATTCTAAAGATGCGACTTGTACTTGGGTACTAGACAATGGTAAACTTACTTATATAGAGAAATTAATAGGTACCTACCTACTTAAATACATAGAAAACATTCAAGACTCAGAAACAAATACTCGCGCTCATCACACAGATATTTGTACCGGGATTAGAACCCGGGACCGCTAGCTTCGTAGGCAGGGTCACTGCAAACTAGAAGGTTCAAATGTATTTAGTTGTGTTTCTTTCTTATTCTTGTACACACAATAAAGAGTACACGAGTAAATCAAAACGAAGGCCATATTGGTTTATAACTTCTACATTTATATTATTATACATTTGGTCGATTTTCGAAAATTATCTATGACAGATCTAAAACTAGTATAGCCACAGCCCGTGATAGACATTATGTAATCCCCACAACAAGAATGTGTCGTTAGCAACCATCGGCGCGTGTTTTGGCACGAGTGTACCCAGAGCACGAGCCAAATCAGCCGCCTATCGTCCCTTAAGTTCCCTCAAACGCGTATCTGATCGAATAGTTAGATAGGAAAGTGGTCTTTATTCTTTAGAGAACATGAGTGCTTTTCCTATTTAACTATTCGATTAGATACGAGGTTGAGAAAGTAAATGGAAGCTATGCTATTTCCCGATAATTCGTATCATGACTGCGGATATTGTTTCGATATACCTACACGTACTTACGTATTTAGATAAACTTGTTGTGATTTCTTATCTACAAATAGAACATGTGGGGAAATTGGGCAATGCTTCATCATGCATATTCCATCAGCTAAGGCTTTAAAACCACGGCTAAAAAGTTCTCCTATGTAATATTGTAGTTTCCGCTATAAACAAAAAATATCATCATTGTTGGCATTTAATCCAAAAGACGTTCATTGCTGGACATATGCCTTCCCTAAGGATTTCCACAATGGCAGCTTTTGCATCCATCAATTGCAACTAAAATATGTAACGGTTAGGAATTTGAAAATAATATAATCAGAAAATTATAATGACAAAAAGTATCATTTTCCAAACTTTCATTTCGCAAGTAGATATTTCCCTCCGCATGATTTTTCTATTATTTGCGGTCAAAAGTCTAACCTAACCTAACCTAATAAGCCTATGTAACCTATGTTATAATGGATTAAGAACACACACGTTTTTACGAAATGAAAGGTTGTAAAATGATACGTATTTTAAACGTACTTTTGATCAAATTAACGAACCCCGTTTTCACCAGAGCTGTGCGCGGCATGATATCCACGAATAGGACTACTTATTTTCCTTGTCTCTCATAGAGGAGGAGCTACATTATCGTTGTTGGATATTTCTTCGCGCACCGCTTAGCTGCCTCTCACAGCTTTGGTGCAAACACATCCTAAATCGGCCATGGTTTTACCATCTGAACATAACTCTGACTGAAACTTAGACAGAACATCGCCATTACATTAAACCTTCTCTTCCAGAAAATGATGAAAGACAACAACTTGGTACGGCATCTGGACGCGTGCGAGACCATGGGCAACGCCACGGCGATCTGCTCCGACAAGACCGGCACGCTCACCACCAACCGCATGACGGTCGTGCAGTCCTACATCTGCGAGAAGCTCTGCAAGGTCACCCCGAACTATCGGGATCTTCCGCCAGATGTTGCCGAGATGATTGTCGAAGGAATGTCGATCAACAGCGCGTTCACCTCGAGAATCATGGTAAGTGTTCTTGAGAGTGCCGTAATTAGGGCGGTGGCTGCGGTGCCCAGGCAGGCCCAAGAGGGACGCAGAAATGACCAGACCAGGAAACAAACTCAAACTCACTACATTTATTTGACAAAAACACTGCAACACGACAATCAAACATTTTAAGAGAAAAACTAAAATATAATAGAATTTAGAGACGGCGGTAGTGTGAGGTTAAAAATTACTCAGCTCAGCATATGCTGCAGCCGGAGCAAATATATTTTTTTTCATGCCTAATACTCAGAAAGTAGGCCATTGTTTATCTTAGAAGCGGGTTGAAATTAATGCGTGTCAACCCTAGGGAAGAAAAGTAATTTGAAAATATGTCATTGGACCTGTGTTGTAGCAGAAACCTATACAGCCTCTCTGTAGCGTAGACAGAGTAATCTGTATTGAGATAACTAGCGTAGAGGCATTCCATCCTCGACCTCAGGGTTGGCCTTGCTGTTTTAGGATTACACTCTTATGATTATAGTCTTGAGAATGCAAATGTCTATGAGTCACAGAGCCCACCTACCATCGCTCTGTGTGCTCGTTTGCCTTCTCCGTGGAATAATTAAAAATGTGGCCTATTAAAGCAAACCATTATAAGACCGTCCTCCATCTCTTTTCAGCCTTCACAAGACCCAACCGGCCCCCCGATGCAAGTCGGCAACAAAACCGAATGCGCCTTACTCGGCTTCGTGCTGGGACTGGGACAGAGCTATGAGGCCGTGCGAGAGAGAAACCCCGAGGAGTCGTTCACGAGAGTGTACACGTTCAACTCTGTGCGCAAGAGCATGTCTACCATAGTGCCCTTTAAAGGAGGATATCGGCTATACACTAAGGGAGCGTCCGAAATTGTTATGAAGAAGTAAGTTCACTTTAGATTATTGTCCATTCCTAGGTTTACAACGAGTCCTAATTTTCGTGTCCAATTGTTTCATTTTTACGGATTTTCATAGGTTGATTCATTTTATTCCCAAATCGCTTAATTTTTTATATAGCATAAAATATACGCGCAACTCTTTAATCACACAGCAACGATCCTTAGCGTTGCGATGTGTTCATTTTGTTACAAATTGTATCCGCCGAAATTTTTGTATTGTTTTTTTATCACAGATGCTCATTTATCTATGGACACGAAGGTCGGCTAGAGAAGTTCACGAGAGATATGCAAGAGAGGCTAGTGAGGCAGGTCATTGAACCAATGGCCTGCGACGGGCTGAGGACCATATCCGTTGCTTATCGGGACTTCGTGCCCGGAAAAGCTGAACTTAATCAGGTGCGTCATGTTGGCAAAATTGACAGCCTAGTGTCCTATTGGAGGCCAGTGGCATATGTCAGACAACCTTTGCCAAAGTATCGAGTGATTAAAAAGTGGTTTAGGATAATGTGTAATAATTGCGAAGTTGTGATTGTAATATTAGTATTTGTTTCACAGGTGCATATAGACCAAGAACCCAACTGGGATGACGAAGACAACATTGTTAATAACCTTACCTGCCTCTGCGTAGTTGGTATCGAGGACCCCGTCAGGCCCGAGGTAAGACATAATATCTATATAAATAAAAATGAATCTTTGTATGTTTATCCTCTGTGTTCCTAAACTATTGATCCGATTGTGATGAAAGTTTGGTGGATTCTTCTGTGTAGGCCCGCGAAGGTTCCTCGGCCAAAAAATCTAAGACAAATGAACCCTTTTGTTCACTTACAACGTTCATCCCGAGATTTACCCCCTTATTCATAAAAGCATAATAAATCTATATTAGGTAAAATATTTTGTGTCCCTTTCTGTCAGATTCAAATGTCATAATGTCAGCTAAAGCCAGAGCATTTCAAGCACACTTAAGCTATTGCGTCTTTATGAATAAGACAATTATACTGTGTTGTATTCCCCATGACTCGATGTATGAATATGGAAGAAGTGAAAGAGATTTGTCAGGATCGTAGCAGGTAGAAAGAAGTGGTCTCTGCCTCCCCTCTGGGAAACAGGCGTGATTTTATGTATGTATGTATTTCCCAGGTGCCAGAAGCCATCCGTAAGTGTCAGAAGTCCGGCATCACCGTTCGGATGGTGACCGGAGACAACGTGAACACGGCGCGCTCCATCGCCATCAAGTGCGGCATCATCAAGCCCACCGACGACTTCCTCATCCTCGAGGGCAAGGAGTTCAACCGACGCATCCGCGATGCCAACGGCGAGGTAATAGGGCTTCTTTTTGCATGTAATTTGCCAAAACATGTGACCACTCACCTACTTGCTAGTATTAAGAACCTTGTAATCAAGTTTTCAATCAAATAAATATATTCTATTTTAATTAGTATAAAAACAATAATAATTAAATAGTACTGCTACGCCTCGTGTCCTAACAAGGCACTCGGTACACCAACGGCCTTCATTATGTAACCGTTGCATAATAAACTATTATAAACTTGTCATGTTCCTCCCAACAGGTCCAACAACACCTCCTAGACAAAGTGTGGCCGAAGCTCCGCGTGCTAGCGCGCTCGTCCCCCACCGACAAGTACACGCTAGTGAAGGGCATGATCGAGTCGAAGGTGCACGACACGCGCGAGGTGGTGGCCGTCACCGGCGACGGGACCAACGACGGGCCCGCGCTCAAGAAGGCCGACGTCGGGTTCGCTATGGTGAGTGTCTGTACAGTGTACACGTGTACATCTACACAAGTACATGCTAGTGAAGGGCATGATCGAGTCGAAGGTGCACGACACGTTCAACATATCGAATACAAATTCCATTTAAAATCTACATGTTCCTAATTACCATTTCTCCAGGGTATCGCCGGTACGGACGTGGCGAAAGAAGCGTCCGACATCATCCTCACGGACGACAACTTCTCGTCGATCGTGAAGGCCGTCATGTGGGGCCGTAACGTGTACGACTCCATCGCCAAGTTCCTTCAGTTCCAGCTGACCGTCAACGTGGTCGCCGTCATTGTGGCGTTCATCGGCGCGTGCGCGATTCAGGACAGCCCGCTCAAGGTAACAAGTGTAGTCTTCTATATTAAAACAATTTATTGTACGCCAAAGCCGTTGTATTGCGGTACGTGACACATAACGGGTCATGTGCCGCAATCTCGACGATCGATTCTTTCCGATATTTCGAACTTTTTTCATCATCAACCGCTGAAAAGAGTTTCATCGGAAAATTTAAGGTTTTATTTAATAACGACCTAAATAAATTAAAAAACTATTGATTTATCGATAACATCGATAAACAGCGGTGTTCTCTCCCTAAAACTTGTCAAAAACCGCCCCGAAAATTCCGGGCCCTAGTAATTATAATTAAAACAGTCAGACAGCTAGTGCTTGTCATTGGTGTTTAAACGAATTGGGACACAATTGGGGAGAGTGTGGAGGCCATCATAATTCTCTAAACCCTTGTCGCCTGAAGTAGAATTTTTATTTAGGTAAACCAGTTTGACCACATAATGGACAAATGTTTTCATAGTAAGGGTAGTGCCGTTCGTATCGATATCGATATTTAGAAAAGTTAACAGCTTTTTATATAATCTGGTATTTCCTATGGTAATTGACAAACTATTGGACAGTATATCTACGACTTGTTACTGCAGCATCAACATTTCTTGAGTACTATTAAATTTGTTATATATCTGCCACATTAGTTTGCTGTGACGATCCTTAAAATGACCAGCAGTGAACTTATTTTTAATATTCCGTTCACAGGCCGTTCAAATGTTATGGGTGAACTTGATCATGGACACGCTAGCGTCGCTGGCGCTGGCCACCGAGATGCCAACCCCCGACCTTCTGCAACGCAAACCTTACGGGCGCACTAAGCCGCTCATCTCCCGTACTATGATGAAGAACATTCTAGGCCAAGCCATCTACCAGCTGTTTATCATCTTCTCTCTGCTTTTCGTCGGTCAGTATTAAAAAAACATATTTGTTTTTGTAGTGTGTTTTGACAGTATGGAGAAATTCGAAAATATAGGAGGTAACACACAGGAAAAGCGTCTTAGGAACTATCACGTTTTTTTGTAAAAAAAAACCTCGTAATTGTTTGTTGTTCTTCGAGTTATTCGTAATAGAATATCAGCGTCTTATTTTTTGTAAGTTTGACCATATTTCTCACTCGTTTTCCGGATTTTTTTCTTTCACACAGTATAATGATTTTTACACAATGATTGAATTTTACGACCAATTCGCACTTGACCAAAAAACTCACTATGCTTCAATTGTTTTTTATAAAAAAGCTTATGTTTCCTAACATCTTAATCCGCTCTTTTCGAATTCCCCATACCAAGCTTATCTAGCTTCTAGCAAAACGTTCTTTTCTCCTCCCAGGTGACAGAATCCTAAACATCCCCTCCGGCCGCGGGCAGGCGCTCGCCACGGAGCCCTCGCAGCACTTCACCATCATCTTCAACACGTTCGTGATGATGACGTTGTTCAACGAGATCAACGCGCGCAAAATCCACGGGCAGAGGAACGTGTTCCAGGGTCTATTCACTAACCCCATTTTCTATTCTATATGGATCGGGACGGCATTGTCGCAGGTAATGATCATTTATCATTTCACTAAGATTTTAGCCATATTTGTCATATTTCAAAATAGACTAACTATATTTTTAGTTCGGTGTATCCATACCTACTAATGTTTGTTTGAGATGAATGAGATATTAAGATAAAATTCATTTAAATTAGTTTAGCGGTTTAGTCAAAGTTGTTTGTATTATAATAATCAGGAAATAGCGACTCCATGGAACCACGATATGCCACCAAAAGTCCCTACCCTACGAGTACTTATCAACTTGTCTAAAAATAGGTAACGCATTTTGATATGGAGAATATCTTCGTTGTGACACCCGAGCTAACAATATCATATCATATCATATCCGAGCTAAAAATATCATATCATATCATACAGGGCTTCCTAGCTCAGGATCCAAGACTAAAGATAAATTGTACTAAGTTAATTGCCAATAAATATTTTTCAATTTTTTCAATTCTATCATTTATTGCATTATGTGTTTACAAATGGTCTTACAATATTTTATGTCCATCATAAACCCTGTCAGGGCACTGCATTTAATTCATACATATTATATTAAGATACCTACTTAATAACTAAAAGACATTACATTAAATTACATAATTACTTAAGTAACTTATCCTTTATATTCCAAAAAGTCATTCAAAGTGTAAAACTGGTTTCTGTCAAAAATCTTTTAATCTGCTGTAAGATATATTGTCCTTTAAATGTATGGATTTAGTTTATTTTGAAATATGATAATACTGAAGGTCACAATCCAGTAGTATATAACAGTACCAGTATTTATATAACAATTAGGAACTAGCGACTCCATGGATTGTAGAACTACGGTAAGCCACCAAAACTCTTTACCTCATTAGCATTGGCAGGAACAGTAAACTTCCTTGCCCTTGAAACTTGGTAGTCAAATAAAAAAAAAAACCCAAGACAAGCTTATACTCCATTTCTTTAGGTACTTAACTAAATGTAAACAAAAAACACATGACAGTTCGTCAGCCAATAGAAGCAGAACACTGATACGTCAAAACTCTACAAAACAGATTTGATTGGCTATTTAACGGCGCCACGTGGTTTGTTTTGTTTACATTTCAAGTACCTAAACAGGAGTATAGTAAAATACCGATTCGAGTCCAACTCACCAACCTGTTTGTTCGTGTCGCAGGTGGTAATAATCCAGTTCGGCGGCATGGCGTTCAGCACGGCGGGTCTGTCGCTGGACCAGTGGCTGTGGTGCCTGTTCTTCGGCGCCGGCACGCTGGTCTGGGGGCAGCTCGTCACCTCGGTGCCTACGCGCAAGATACCCAAGAAGCTCTCGTGAGTACACCGCAGCTGGACAAACACTTCTATGTATCTACTAGAGTCTAGTACATACCAAAGTTTCGCAACCAGTAGGGCGCGCCTTCCTAAGGGGGCGTAGAAAGAACTCTAATTTAATGTGTTAATATAATATAAATAATATAATAACAAGTTGATACATTCGCATCGCAACGCGACGTCGTCAATCGATGTTGTTAAATTAATGTACATACGTTTGTTTTTTGTCACGATAACAATCGAAGGAGGGCCATGAAAATATTATTTACTATCCGGGGAGGCTCGACGCAAAAAAAGGTGGGAAACCCTGTACTAGAACGTCAATGCAGAGTAAAAATGGTGCCACCATTGGCTGAAGGCACGGATGGCGTGTGAAAAACCCGGTGCACCTGCTCGCTCTAACATATTACTGGTAAGAGTGACTGAAATGCTTATCTCAACCACTTGTTTATAAAGTGGTGCGGTTGGTGAAATAATGATATTGTCTTGACGTACAGTCAAGGAATTTGATTCGCGTACCGTTTCGCTGATTTATTGCTTGAAAGATAGACATAAAATATCTTAAGGTTTATATTCGCTTCAGCAAGCGAAAGTGTTTTGCATAATTTAAATGACGCATGTTCGGTTGAAAGATTTTCAAACTTTAACCTTAGATATGAATCACTAGATTTACTTCACGTTCTCGATCTATCTTCTCTGAATAAGAACCTTTTTGTAGTTTCGTATTTTAAATAGAAAAAATAATTCTTCGGCGACGTCAAATTGGTGACAGTCAAATTTCAATGTCAAACTAAAATTCATGTAAAATTTTGAAAATGCATCGAGTAAACTTTGCAGAACGCAGAAGCCAAATAATTACATTGCATGAGCAGGGCTGCGGCATTCACGATATAGCTCGGTAATTAAATATATCCCGAACAACTGTGAGAAAATGGATCACTCGATACGGAGAAGAAGGCCATATAGAAGACCGCCGTCGTTTTAACCACGTTTCGCAGCGACTGACGGCTGAGCAAATTATTGAGATTCGGCAACGTTATGAAGAACATCCTTTCACGCCAACTTCATATTTTGCTGATCGATTTGACGTTTGCTTACGCACAGTTCGAAATTATCTTCACGATATCGGTATTCACCACAGGCGATACGCGAAAAAAGTAGCACTGACCGATGCAAACAAAACTGCAAGAGCTAATTTTGCACGCAGATACCAAAATTTTGACTGGAGCACTGTGATATTTACAGATGAAGCAACCTTTCGTTCTTCGCAAGACGGACGTTTGAGTTTATGGAGATATGACAGGACGCGGTATGCAGAAGAACATGTTGTCCCGAACCGAGCGTCAGGCCGTATAAGTGTAAATATGTGGGGGTGGATATCTTCTGCGGGGGTCGGCGAGCTTGCGCAGTTGCCTTCGCGAGCTAATGCTATAGATTATGTAGAGGCAATGGATACAATCATGGTTTCTACTGTGCGAACCGTTTATCCACAGGAAGAAGTTCCGAATATACACTTCGTTCACGATAATTGTCCAACTCATAAGGCAAGGGTCACCAAAAATTGGTTTCGCCAACACCCCGACATAATTGAAATTCTTTGGCCCAGTAAATCTCCCGATATAAATCCTATAGAAAATATATGGGGCATCATGGTGCAAATTTGGGACAATGGGCAGGAAAGAACGAAACAAGCCTTGGAAGAACATTGTCACGAAGTATGGGAATCGTTGCGTCATTCAGACATTTGTAGTAAGATAGTAGAATAGATGCCGGCCCGTCTCCTAGCTTTGTCTGAAAGTGGAGGTGCTTATACTAGATATTAAACCTATTATGAATTAAAATTCTGATTTTTACTATATAGAATTACTCTTATTGGTCATTAAAATATTTTTGAAGTTGTCTAACGACAATTCATGACTGGAAAGTTCTGAGGCTAGTCCAAATTCCAAAATTCACTCCAAGCCATTGAAGTGGATGCCCGCCATGTTCAATGGTGTGCCGACTGGGACTGGAAGACGCCGACGACAACGACGATTCACCGTACAATTGCTTATTATATACTTGACATTGGGCAAAATTACATAACTTGTAGATGCCATTAAAATAAATAAATAATAATAATAGTCCAAATTTGTTGACGTTATTTTAAGCACACGTTAGGTAATTGCTAATATTTTCAAATCACCCATAGCAACAGCCAATAACGTTCATCATCGTGTTGACCAAGGTGTAGGTCGACTAATTCGTTGATATTTACAAATCACCCATAGCAACAGCCAATAACGTTCATCATCGTGTTGACCAATGAATAGGTCGATTCATTCGTTGATATTTTCAAATCACCCATAACAACAGCCAATACTCGTAACGTTCGTCATGGTGTTAACCAATGAATAGGTTGATTCATTCGTTGCTGGTAGTAACAGCTAATCGGACAAAGTCGGCTATATTCGATTGTGGTAAGAAAGAAATGCTACTACTGTCTTTGTCATATGCCATGTAAAATTTTCGAAAGATGTCAAACTGTGAGATGAGCTCGGAAAAGCTCGGTAAATAAACATGTCATACTGCGGCACAAACGTCAAGTTAGCGTTGCAAAGAAAGATAACCCTTAGTATTATCGATTGTCATCAGCAATTTAGACTTAAGATGGTACACGAATCAAATTCCTTGACTGTACCAATAAGGTTCAAATTTCAAACTTTTATAATTACACTCAATATACGGCATTACTTTGCGAGCTGAACTGTCAAGTGATATATCTAAGATGGCGCTTGAAAATATTTATTTACGGCAAATTTTCGTAATCGTAAATTTCGTAATAATAAAGGAAATAAATTAGTGACTAACCTGAAATAAACTTTAAATTATGTCAACAAAGTGCGTGCAGAAATAATCATTTTATTACATTGATATTAAATTTAAATATGTGGTAATTCGTATGAAATAAAGTTCGTGGAAACCGCAACAAAATCCGTTGCGCGATTTAGGAGTTAGCGGATATGACAGACAATAGTTATTCTATGTAGAGAAAAGAAAAGAAGTGTGAAAGAAAGAAAAAACGTTTATTTACATACATCTAACACAAGAACAGAAAAATAAATTAAGATAAAATAAATGTTTAAAAAAACAAAAACCCGCCTTCAAAAATGCAAAAAATAACTTCTTTTAAAATGGTAGGTCAGTCCAACTGAAGTCGGCGTCCCACAATATTTTAAACCGAAAGCCGAATGCAGTTGGACTTTTTTGTTTTTTTAAACATTTATTTTATTTTATACTTTTTAGTGATCCTATTTATGCTGTTACGTAGCTCCACTTCTAAATATTAATGAGAAACTATAGAACATTTCAAACTTGCCGCAGACCACGCCGCGGGAATGTCATAGTCATATTTAAACCTAAATGTGCTTCGTCATAGTCGCTCAACTACCTAAATCGAAATATCTTATCGCCACCCTTGAAATAGGTACCGTTAAGGAGTTCCGGTGGCCATCTGTGGTCTTCATCATCAGTTCCACTCCACCATATAGTACTTTTCAAAAGCAAATGCACGAGTTACAGTGAAAAATACCAAAATCGCTATAGGTGTGCCTATAATATTTGAGGAGTCCTCTTGATTTCTCCAAGATCCCATCATCAGATCCTGACGTGTTGACAATGGGACCAACTAGAAAGTATACCCAATCAAACAACGAAAAAAATTTTCAAATCGGTCCAGTGGTCTTCGAGTAATCGGGGAACATACATAAAAAAAAAACCGACGAATTGAGAACCTCCTCCTTTTTTTGAAGTCGGTTAAAAAGAAAAAAAAAATACAAAAACATCTGAACCAGTGCCAGACGGAGCAAAATGGTTCCTGCTCAGCATTTTACTGGTTTTTAGGCCAGAGCTGGTCGTCCACAGGAACCATTGTGACTGAATACTAAAAATAAATTATTTGTTTTGTGCTTGTGTTATGGTAGTTATTTCTATAAGTTTTAAATAATAACCTCATTATTATCTTCAACTAAGAAAAAACCCCGTGTTTCCAGATGGGGCAGAGGCCAGCCAGACCCCGAGACGATCCAGCCAGGGCCTGACTACGACTCAGACCTGGACAAGAAGCCGCGCGCCGGCCAGATCCTCTGGATCCGGGGCCTGACGCGCCTGCAGACGCAGGTACGGAGGGGGGAACGGGCATAGACGGTAGAGGGACGGGGAAAAGGGGGGACGGGGGATGGATCTCTTGGACGAAGCTGTATCTTCAATGATCTGGTTAGATATAGGGTAATGAGCATTGCTTTATACATATGAGGTCACATAATTAAACACACTTTCGGTTTTTTTCCATTACCTACAGTACTCGGCCAATTTTATTGATAGTTGCAAATTACTTTAGATAGTTAACTATGGTGTGAACTGATGTTGACCTCTATTAAAAACGGAGCTTATATTTTATAGGGATTTTATTTAGCCAAGACGCATACACATACATACATACATAATCTCACGCCTTCGTTCCCAGAGTGGGGTAGGCAGAGCTACAGAATTACAAACAACACATACACATACACAATTTAATAATTTTTGTATAAATGCCTTTTTTTTCGATTCTTGAAAAATGAGATCAATTGTACATAGTTTTAAAGCTTACTTTACTTTAACGATAAGTGTAACTAACAATAAAATTGAGAGGCCCTAAGTCCGGCGCGCATACAGCGAAGCGAATCGCAGAGACTTTCACTGCCACAGTATTATCATCTTTGGGTGGTTTGAAATAAGTTTGAAATTAATTAAGTAGGCCCCACTAATCTAGGTATTATAACTCCAAATTAAATACGTATTCAACTTAGTTGTGTATTGGGAAATAATTTAAGATAAAGTAATTGTTCATGTAAAAGCAATCTCGTTTAAACTTTATATGAAGGTACTAAGACTGATATTTCAACCAACCGTATGTGGTTGACAAAAAGCCTCTGCCTTAAAAAGGGTTAAAGCTTACGCTCAGGAGACGCTGGCGCAGATTATTTGTGGTGTTCATTATTTTCTATCTTATTTCAATACGTTCAAAGATGATAATGCTTTAGCAGTGAAAAAATTCGCTGTGTGTGCGCCGGCCGTAACTGTTGATTGAAGTTCGCGGATGTCAGTTTTCTTTCTAAGTTATTCAGACGTGTTAGAAAAGTGATATTTCTGGAAATATTCTCATTTGAATGTATATTTTCTTTATTCTAAAGACGAACTATGGTAATCAGATGAAGATACAGCGGTGTCCAATATTTTCGTCCTAGCTTTGCAAGATTAATTCAACAAGCTAGTTTTTTTCATTAGATTTTTTATATTAAATTTAATATGATGATTTAGCTTGTTAAATTAATCATCGGGTTAATGTTGCATTTCTCGTCAAAATGTCACTTGATGACATTTTACAGTGCAATGTGGGGTAAATAGGTACACTTGACAGTATGGGGTTAATGTTGGTATATATTATATATGTATATATTATACTTATGTCGTTAGATACCGCGTCTATCGACCACCCGGGTTCACTCACTCAACTACTGAGACTATATCAAGTATTTTTTCTGATCTCAAGTTTGATATCGATCTCAGAGTTGCCACAACTTTTGCGTCGCTTAGTTTTCAACTTTGAGACGCACTTTCTTCTAACGTTTCTATGCAATTTTTTTTTGCAAAGAGACGTTGCAGATTTAAAGAATAGCATCGTGTTAAAAGACTGTGAACTCAAGACTGGTGATAAAATTTAATTTAATTTAATTCATGATGCAATTCTTTGTAAAGTATTCGAAATATAAATTAGGATCTATTATTGCACCAGCTTCATCTAGTTTTAGTGACAGATGTGCTTGCGCAGTAATATTTTATATATATTTATTATGGAATCTAATGAGAAACAGAATTATATGAGACAAACAGAAATACGAGTACATAGGAGTGGCAGATATGTTCGTGCTTAAAAGAGGGATAAGTTGTGAGTTTACAGCTAAATAAAGTACATAAGTCAACAGGTCAACACAGCGGATACGTTGGGCATCCGAACGCTAAGTTACCGTATATTCTCCATTTATATATACTTTTACTATTTTTGCATACAAACCGAATAATACCACCATTTCCAATATACTATGCATCCATATATAGCATATCGTCTAGAACCAATCTTAGATACGCCCCGATTCATACACTCTTAAGTTTCTACAAAGCCGGAGATGTTTCATTATAGAGTAACAATTAAAAAAAAAACACTTAAAATTCCAAATTCAAACTTTCAAAATAACTATACGTTTCATTGTTATGTTTATTTTATGTTTTCCGTCTAATTTCACCGTTTGTTTCCATTCTCCTGTACTTCTTTATTTCGAAAGTTTATTTATTTTATACCTACACAGAGCAACACTTTACAAAGTAATATACAGTAGTAACGCTATATTATGTTTTGGCCCATTTATTAACGTAGTATAAAACTTGCTCGATCGCCAATTCACCCATCCAATTACATTATAATTTAACTTGAGGAAATAATTGGATTCAATTGACGATCGATCAATTTCTTGTATTAGTATTTATTTTTCGAAAATCTCCTTTATTAATAACCTCTGTGCCTGGTTCCATGACATATTCTTGCTCTTTCCCTTCGTCGGCCGCGCCGACGCCCGTATGTATATCTGTCTCTTCCCTGTGTCATGGAACCGGGGAGTAGGTGCATGCGCGACCCAACCGTCTTGACGCTTCCCGATTTATTAAAGTTATATTTGGTTTACTAAAATTATACCTGAGTTGACTGGACTCCCTAGAACCCACCCATTGGCATGCTCTCGTAGGCTGTGACGATGTTACTTATCCCTCGAACCAAACAGTTACTATGACTTGTAGATTATATAATATAACCACTCAACAACAACCACATCGCGGTATGAATATGACTTCTTTCTCTATCTTTTATTTGACTCTAAGTCATACTGACTGTTTGTTTTTTTTTTGTTAAATTGATTTTCTGTTTTTTATTTTTGTCTGTTTTTGATTTTGATTTGACGACTAGTGTTTGCTTGTGGACCGCCACGACACACCGCTACTGACCGCACGCCCGCTCGGCGCGAAAGCGATAACTGAGTACTGCAGTAACGTTAGCCGTATCCCACTGTTATTATTATTTTCAATAATTTCCGTATGAGTTCAGTTACTGCAAACGTTCCATTAGAGTGTGGAGTGGATTTTTCTATGCAATTTGTTGAGCATGCCGAGTGCTCACTAACATACGTTAACGTTCCGGTCGACTGTTCCTTTGCCGTGTTGTTGTCAATGTTTTGTGTTTGTTATGTTTGGTTTTGTTTGTTTGTGAATGTCGCCCTAGCGTCGCTGTCCGCTCGGTCGGTCTCTCAGGTGCGAGTAAGCGTCAAGCTGGAGTCGTGAGTAGTTGCCTGGCTCGGCGTGCGTCCGTGTGTTTATTTGCGAACGTTAGGCTTGCTGTAGCGCGCCGCCTAGGGCGCCATCGGCGGTAAGTATCCCGTAGCCAGTCTCAGTGTTGTTTGACATAACAAACAAGTGGTTCTGTGTAGCTTTCTAACAGTTCTTTTATTTTTTATTTTTGTTAAAATACAGTTGTGCAGATATCGATTTGTACGCTTTTAGAGAACGCATTTGAATCCGCTTTGCTATATATAAAATAAGATGTATATTTACGGAATATTTACACAATTGTATGTTGTGAACGAAACGAGTACCCGTCAATCCTTCGCTCCTAAACTAGTTAATGTTAAACGGAAAGACGCATGTTAGTTGTTCCATAGTGTAAGAACGGATGGTGACGTCACGTGTAGGCTCGCCGCCCGAGCCGCGGCTCGTCCGCGTCGTAGCCCGGTCCCGTCCCCTAGGCTCCCGGCGTTGCTTAGTGGTACTACTGCAGGTTAGCTAAAGGCCTCGATAACGCTCCCGATTTCATTTAATTTCCATTTTAATTTCAGTTGTCACTCTTCCGAGTCATATTCGTATCAAACACGGCCCCGGGCCACAGTACACGCATCAGTACACGATACACATTTATTATGTTCAGTTTTTTGGTTTTTTTCCTCAACAACAGGTTCTTGTTTCCGTGTTGGCCTGCTTGCAAACGACTGATATGGGACATGTGTAATGTAAACTTATTAACTGTTCTCTAATTAATATTTGTATTTCAAAT
Source organism: Acleris literana (assembly GCA_946894065.1). Taxonomy (NCBI): domain Eukaryota; kingdom Metazoa; phylum Arthropoda; class Insecta; order Lepidoptera; family Tortricidae; genus Acleris; species Acleris literana. The sequence goes on from OX335694.1 coordinate 10,042,414, forward strand.
CGTGACGTCATTGCTTTTAAATCGAGTTTTAGCTTTGGGACACTTCTCTATGGGTTTGTTTGTGGGAGTTTCTTGTAGAATTTAGCGTATAGTTGATTAAAGGTTTCTTATTATAAGTAGAAATTAGAGCTTTAGTTTGCGTACAAATACTTGTAGTTTTTTGGGAAGTTTCCTTAGCTTTTGGACTACTTACAAAATATATTATGAGGCTTACCTTAGAAGGGTTTTTATTAATATTATGGTAAAATATATAGAATAAAACTTCCGAATTTTGAAAGCATACAACTTAAGCCGCGGAAAATAAATCATTTAACAGGTAATATTAATTGTCTTTACAGGGAAAATAGTGGTAAATGACAATTTTAAAAGATCAATGGAAGCTGGACGTTTCAAATCTATAATAAAATACATGATTTTATGACTGAGATTGAACTTTAGTGATACCTTTTACACTTGTAAGTCTTGCTAATTTTTCGTAGATTATTTATTGTTTTTGTAGAATTGCGCCCAATTAGTACCTAAGTATGCTTTAACATTATTAAGAGTAATCTTGAAAGTGTATTTATAAATACCGATATGTTGTTCTCTCTGTAGTAATTGATTATAGAAAAAGGTTATATAGATATATCCAAATTCGGCACGTGACCGCCATTTAGACTAAAATTATAGTCATTAAAGTCTAGTCTAGTCCGACATGACTAAAAAAAACAAGTCTTAGTTCAAGTATCACATTTTTGATTTTAATATTAATGAGGCGAATAATAAAGGGCTCTAGAAAGAGAGTCAAAAAGAAGGAAAGAGAGTCGTCAACGTCAACAAGAGCCTTGCTCTTAAATTTAAGAAGAAGATGCGAATAATGATGTTCTAAAATGTTTAAATGATTCACCAATTAGTAAGGTCTGACTTTTAATTGTGCGAGGGAGAAAGAGACCCGAAATTGTCACATTTAAACTAATAGTGACGCATTTATTTTTAATCAAACATAATTCGCAACATCGTACAGTTTTTACCCAAACACGCTTTTATGTGATAGTAACTTACCATAAGGATTTTTTATTTTCACCATTTTTTAGCGCCGGTTTTTTTTTATTACTATCAATTGAGTACGTATAAAATGGAAAGAATCCAGAAAAATTGCGTAAAGGCAAGTTTACGCTTATGGTTACATTTCATTTTTATGTCGAGTAAGCCCCAAAATTGTTATTGTTTTTTTTTTTAAATTACTATCTTTTTTTTACTTAATTTAATTACTAAGTGCTTCAGTAAAGCTAATTTATTTTATGTAAGAGCATATAAAGCAATGTCATTGATTTTTTTTATTTCGATTTATCGCATCACTTTTACCCTACAACACCGAAGAGGTCACATTACTAAACACAATTAAAAGTCCAACTGTAGACCTAATGCGGAACAATCGGTGATTCTTTTACAAACATCCTCTTTGTCACTGATTAGATTAGGACGAGCTATCCACTGGTGTCTTAAATGCTTCCACAAGCTACCAAAGGTTGATCGGCTACACAAACACAGCTGTTTTTGTAATGAGCTGTGAACTAAACAAGGATAGGCACATTATTAGTTGGATAGTCAATTATATTAGTGTCCTAAATGATTACAAGTATTGAGGCATAGGCATATTTTAAAAGCGATGACGTCGTGTGCCACATCAGTCCGCTAACCGCGTCAATGAATAGGACGGTGTCGATTGGCCGGTGGAACGCGTTGAGCGTTGTTGTTGGCAGCCGCGGCCCGCGCTCGAGACCGAGGTGTAGCGCGGCCCGGCCCGGCGGCGGACGCTCACGGTACCCGTAGAGGCGTAGGCTAGAGTAGAGGGCGCTGCGACACTCTGCGCCATCTTGTCGACCGCCATCTTGTTCAATGTTCAACCGCCATCTTGTGAATCGTGTTTAGCCTTCAAAGGCTACCGAGTTGATACTCCCCTTGTATTGTTTAATGTGCGTTCTTAAGTCCTTTATTTAGTTTGTTGTTGTGCTAAGTTTTTAGTTTCTGTTTTCGTTTTTTCGTGTAGTTTACATATTTTAATGTTGACTTGTCAAACGGATGTGCTGCTGGTTTTTGCAGTTAGTATATCAAAGTAAATGTTGTGTGGATGCGTTGATAATTCGTTTCTTCCACGAACCTTGTATTTCATATACTTCCCTTCGTATTCATAAACGCGCAATAGCTAAAGTTTGTTTAAAATATGATTTGTCCTTATCTGTCATTGTGACATTTCAATATGACAGAAAGTGCCAAAGCATAATTTAGCTAAAATAGGTTTATCGTGTGTTTGTAAATGAGGGAGTTACTGTTTACGTTGGTTTATTTTGTTTTGTTCTTTTCGTTATTTATTATAAAAATATTTAATGGCTACATTTCCCACCTCTAATTTTGAGGTATGACAATAAACGCCACTTTCTGTTACTGTCTTATTTCTTTTGAAAAAATGATTCCTGCAATCATTCCTCATCCCTTCACGATTGTATTGAAACAAACCCATTGTTCATCGAAGAAAGCAGAGTGTCGTAGGGTAACCCTTAGCGTTAATAGTTCTGTCGTCTGTTATGCATCCCCACTTTCCGGCTGTAGATGTCCCCACGTGTCCAGCACGTCGTCGGCCCCGCTTCCCCGGAGCCACGTTTACCGATCGCTAGCGCACTATGGAGCATGTCACTAGCACCGCGGTAGCATGGCGACTCTGAATACAGCATTGTCGGTACGAATCCACACCACACTCGGCGCGAGCGGGCGGGGCGGGGCGAGCGCGTGGTGAGGGTTGTGTTGGTTGCAGCTGCGGGTCGTGCGCGCGTTCAAGTCCACGCTCGAGGACCTGGAGGAGCGGCTGTCGGCGCACTCGGCGGCCGGCCTGCGCTCGCGCCTGCGCGCCGCGCCCGACCTGGCCTACATCGACGACGACGCGCCGCCGCTGCCGGCCCAGCCCAACGTGGCCCCCCAGGCCCAAGCGGCCCCGCCCAGAACCGAGACCACCATATTCTGAACAGCACACACACCCCCTCACCTGGCACCTCCCCCGGGCCCCGCTTTATTCGTTCTGTTTGACCGCGTCGGCTCGCCCGAATCGTACTTAACGCTCCCGAGTAATCTCTGACGCCTTCTCGAAATCGACGCATATTTATGCTTTAAACGATCTAATCTAAGTGATTCTTAATTTTAGCGTAAGGATTTTTTATTAAGTGTTGAAATTTTTAGAGGTAGGTAGTCGATAGCAATAAACCACATAGTCGGGGGGCCCGCGCCCCCCGCTCAGTGCCTGTACATTTTCAATACATATTTTGTACTCTGTTGATGTTAATGTTTCAATAGAGAGTTCTAGTTGACTGTAGGGCTCCCGTCTCCGTAGCGTAGGCCGCCTGATCTGTTGTACATAGTGCGGAGCGTCTGTGTGTATCGGAGCAGTGATATTTTGTATAGCTATATTTAAAAAAAAACTCCTTTTTAAAATTGTAACTTTTGATCCTTAGACTTTGAGATTTTACTAAAATAAAAAAAACTTTTAAAAAATTTCGACTCACTAGCTATTGTGGAAGTAGTATGTTTTATCTATTTTTATGGTATAGGTGATCATGAGCTATATACGCAGCTTTCGTGTTTGTTTCATAATAAATTTTGGGACCACTTTTACCAAAATCTGCCTGAAACCTGGGATACAATATGCTAGACTCGTCGCGACCGTTTACGTGCGCGTACCTAAAGTTTAGTATGAATAAGACACTCACGCTTACCTGGAACTAAACGAGAGCTAACAAATGTATATCTATTTAATAAACAGATTGATTTTGCTAATGTTACGAGATCTATTTACATTGATTGAAATAAATTTTCAAACAAATGCATAGTATTTTCTTTGGTGTGGTAGTATTGGTGGGGGCGAAATGTACAGTATTAGAGATGTCGCTCTTTTGCAGATGTTGACGGTAAGTGTAGGTCGCAGGCGAGCGTAAGTACCGTCGCCGTAGGTAGGCATGTCCCCCCTACTACCAGCGGTCGCTCCCAAACACCACTTAAAAAGAACGCGAACGCAAGCGCCCATTTTGAATGGTCCACTACAAACAAAATGGCGGCTTCAGATTTAGATTGTAAGTACTAAGTAAACATTGGAGAGTGTAATTGTATTATTTTGGTACAAATGTTGTCTTTTGTTTTTTTATTTTCGCTTCGCATTTAAAGTGTGATTATGCTTATGTTACAGTGTTTTGCATGTATACAGACATGTCTGTGAGTATGCACATATTGTATTTTTTTGTTCTGATATGTAGACGTCTCGTTCGAAGTTTTGATAACTAACGGACGTTGCGTTACCAAGGCTTCGAATGAGATAACAGTTTTTATTTTTATTTTTTAAATAGTGTTTTACTGATCAATAACGTAGATCTAAAAATATATCTCACAATAACTTTCAAAACTTTCAACACTATAGTATTTAAGCAGATCTAAAACAAATAATGAAAAGCTTTATTATAATCTCCACTACTACCAAAACTAGAAAAATAAGGTAACAGATATCATTTAAAACGGCTTAAACATAGTTTTTTTTCCCACTTAGTTTGTTATTGATTCGGTTGTGTATGTACTTATCGATAAGTTGATAATTATAGTATTTTTTATTTATTGTTAAAAATGCATACTTAACCGGCACTATAAACGACCAAGTTAATATTTAAATCATTACAATAAAAAAATTAAAACTTTGTTCGAATTTTATTTTTCGATACCTAAATACACAGTATATTGGTTCACAAAATGGCCGCTGCGGCGCGTTAGCTCACATACCGGACTTACATCAGAGTAGCGTAGCTTCCGACACGGTATTTGATATTTTATTATTTTATATATTAGTGTTTTTGCTACTGGATGCCCTCGACCCAGCTAGTGCGAATGCCCCCTCCCTAGTCAAACCGGCACTTACAAACGATACTGCTTTCTAAAATACCTTTTTACTCTACTAACAGCAATTTCTTCCCTATTAGTAACTAGATTTGGCACTTTACAACCAAATTCCAACGCCTTTCCCTTTTTAAAAAGCAAATTTCAATTTCAAATTTTCGAATTTTTGGTTTTGGAATGCCAGTGACGTATTTATTTTTAATCGAATGCGAGCCGCGGCTATGGCGGCAGAGCGTGGGCGGCGGCCGATTGACGCCTGTCGTTGTTTACAGCAAAAGGCGGACATTATGGCCGGTCGCAGGATATTTGTCAATAATTATTTGGCGGAACACCGAAGAATCAGCGTGCAATCCGGCGGCAGTTCGCTTCCGGCGCTCAGCCCCGTATCGCATCAGAGTGATGATTAAAAAAACTCCCCAAAAACAAAACTAAAACAACGAACCAGCCACATTGGCACCCTTCAAAATTTAAACTGCCACCAATATATTTAAAAATTAATTAACATTCTAAACTAACCGATTAAAATTTAAATAAATGACTTCAACAAAGTTTTAAATATTCTAAAAATGTAAAGCTGTAGATTAAGAAGTGATTACTTGTTTACTAAAAGTATTAGAGTAAGGGAAACATTAGCGAAGTCGCGAACTTATTTTATAGATTTATATTATTATAATTATATAACCATGGTGCACCTTTTAGAAGTACGTCGGTAAAATCGCAATGGACCCCCTGTAATACATAAAACCATTTATTTTGTATTATTTTTCAAAAAAAACCTTTCTGTAAATATTCCTAAAACTTTTTTGTAACAAATATACAAAATATAATATTGTTATGTGTTGTACTAAATTGATAATTTATGATACGAAACAAATAATGTGCCATTTTTATAAAAAATAACAAATTCACTAATAGTTGGTAGTCAAGTGCTTTTATATACGTTTAAGGTTTGATAGTTAAATTTGCTTGTTATTGTTTATGTTGGATGTTTCGAGAGAATGCGATTATTTTCTGTTCGTCGACGAGTGAGTTGAGAATGCTGTGTGTCTAGTTTGATGATCGTCATAGTGAGCTCGCTGTGTACTTGTTGATGTGATTATTTAATTATAGTTCCGTTACTGTATATGTCCCGCCCACATATACACTCTCCGACATTATATTTTAGATCCAATAGCGCTGCATTTCAATAAGCAATGAGGGATTGAACTAGCGCACTGCATGACTACAAGCGTTTGAAGAAGACACCGGTTTGACATGCGACTCCATTGTGAATCCTTTCAGTTTCCTTTCTGAAAAGCTTCTTGATACTTTTAATCGAAATCCTTGTGAATTGTTCATTTCTACGTTTCACATCGGTTTCGGCGTAGCAACTACACTAAAGCTTCACTCTGTTTCACACTACACTGTCCATACTCCCCGTCTTCCAGTCTCTTACTATAGATACTCGTCACTTCTTTTAGTTTTAGTTCATCTCCACTTAAGTTATTTTTTAGTTTCTAGTCTCGAGCAAATTTAACTATCCGCCGACTATAAGGGATATAGTGAACTGAAAATGTATACATGTTAAGTATAAAAACCTCTATAATAAATATATTATTATTATGTATCGAACCGCAAAATTGATAAATGCACTCGTGTAGTTTTAAATCATCGCCTGCTATTTAATTGTTAAAACGGTAGTAGTTAAATTTAAATTTAAAACAAAGTTAAAAATTCGTGTCTTGGTGTACACCAAATAGATTTTAAATAAATTTAAACTTGAGATTTTTCAAAAATTTAATAATTACGCTTATAGTGGCGTGCGCCGTATAGTGAGTTCACTCTAAACTGGCGCAAGTGTGCGGGTCCTGTAATAAGTTGGTTCAAGCTTCTTGTCTCTTAAACTTTAGTAATAAAGTATCTGTACTCCAAAGTAACTTTCATTTCACCCTGTGCCTCGGAGCTGCATACTAAGGTAACTGGCCGTGCGGGAGGCCCCCCGCCCCCCGCTAAGTGTCGTGCGGTATAAATGTTAGCGCTTGTCTCACGCCATAGACGCCAGCATGCCCCTACATGCTGCCTTTATCCTATGATAAATACAACATGTTCGCTTCACACCGCCACGCTCTAGAAAACACACAAAAATAAGCTTTGTTAAGTGTATTTTTATTAAGATCATTCATTTGCCGTCTACTCACATCGCTTCTTTGTAGTTAGACTAGTGTTCAAACACATGAATGTAGTTCTGGTATGTGAGCCGCTCCGGTACATATGTGTGCTTGAGAGACAGACGCATGACACACACTGACAGCCACACGGCGCGGATGTGTGCGCGACACAAACACACGCACAAAAACAAACTTAAAACAAACGGAATCCTGCGCAGATCACGATAGGCAATAAATGTTTGATGTACATCGATGTTTTTTTTACGTTTAATAAAATGGCTAAATAAGGAGCCGTGGATGTAAGATCAATAGTTTTTAAGTGCACACCCCATGAATGTGCTTCTTAAGGTATAGGAGGACCCTGCGTGTTTAAGTTGTACTTTTTTTTTGACCCCGACCATCGCTTCGAGGAGCACAGCTTAGTACAGTCCTCGAGATTTTCTGATGTTCACTTTCTGTTCGTGAAAACTTTCACTGCTACGGGCGCGGACGCTGTCTGGGTACAGTTCACTGTTATTTATGTTGAAGGTTTATTTCGTTACTGAGGAACCTAATCATTAAAGTGTGTCGCTAAATTTAAGTGTCAAAACGCTTAGATCAAAACTGTGACTTTTCCTAATGTACATTTTCACTAATATTGAAATATTTATTGAAACAAATAAAATTAAAAGAAACAATAAGTATTAATTAACAACAAGTATAATTCAAAATTGAGTTATAACGTATCTAAATTTAGCGACCACGAGTTGCAAACAGTGCTCACTTAATGAAATGCGCCAAAAATATTACTTGAATCTCCAAACTCCATTCTCGTCAAGAATAGAATTTGTCGAATCTAATTGTTTTTTTGACTCATCTCAAGTTGGCGATCATAATCCCGAGTTGGACCTTGAACATCAAATGTAAACCTTCGGACAGCGTCCGCACCTCACCGCCAGATCTGTATATTATTTTTTTACGTACGTTTTACTTCTTCGTGACGTTATCCTTCATGTTCTCGTTTTTATTTTCTTTTCCATGATACGAAATTGCACCCGGAAGGTCATAGGTGGAGAATTACAGGAACGCCTGATTCCGGTGCCCTACAGCAAGACTTCCACCGACCAGGCTGTAAGATATATAATAATGGCAAAGCTATTTCACTCACATATCGTTTTGTTACGTTTGGATTATGTTTTTTTATATGTTATCTAATACTCTGTCTATACAACTACTTTTCTGTCCACTGGTCCAACTGTCTCTTACTGCACTGACCTTGTTGTTTCGCTTAAATCATTCGGCATTTTGATACGTATTTATATGTGTACATTTCTTTTAACGCTGTATGTGCTCCAGTAGACTGCAGACTAAAGTATCGCCCGATTGTGTTTTGTTTGTACAATTTTTGTTTTAACAGAGAAGCACTACCACACAATCATCTGAAAGAAAGTTTGCAGTCTACAGGGACTCTTTAACTGTTCATTTTTCAGCATATTGAATAGCTTTTTACCATGGATATGTCGAAATATTGTTTTGATAATCGTGTGTAAACATTAAGGTCAGTCTTGCATGTCTTTCGCAATGGTGCATGTGTCCAAAAGCATGTTGTAAATCCATATTTTTATATTGAATTGTCGGTTCATTAACTGTCGAGAGTGTTGTTAAATATTCCTGTCCATTAAGCATATCTGAATATTTTTTCGATACTATTTGACTGTCAAAAACTATGGAAGAGGGGTTTTCAAGATTTGGTAAAGTAATTAATAATGTAATTTTATTGATTAAAATTGTCAGTTTTCATTTAACTTAGGTTAGTCAATTTACTACCTCCTACTATTACTATTTCCTTAATAATTAACCATCCTTAGGTAACTTAGCATAAAACTTTTGAAGTTCTCAGAATATTTCCGACCTTAGTTGGCCATCGCTTTCTTGGTTGTTCAAAGCGCGTTAGCAGGTGGAGCCGTGGGCACCCAACGACTCCTCCCGGCGTCATCCAGAGATCCGCCAGTAGAGCTTTACATTTTTGTTCGCATCACATCATAGTTCGCATTTTATTATTTGTTGCATCACATTATGCACTTAAAAATTGGGGTTCAACATAAACCATCGGAATACGGTTACATAAAAGCTTTTAAAATCACAATAAATAGTCTAGAAGTCATTTATTAGCTTCTAGGTAGTGTTTTATTTTCATAAGCGAATGCTTTGAACTGTGATGTTTTAGGAGTTAACATCATTCGCGGCGAGCGCCTGCGCCATGCTTACTCGTGGGAGCTGGAGCGAGCGTTACATGTTGCTTAGTATTGCATAGTGTGTATGATAGGGCATCGCAGTCCCATGGCTTGGTCGCGAGTAGCGTAGTTGAGGTGAATCCCAAATGCAGTCACAGAGGCCCGGGCGCCGCCGACCCAGCTGGCCTATCAGCTGAGTCGGTGAGTGCTTTGGTGCTGTTACAAGTTAGGACGACTTCAGAGGCCCAACTTTGAAAATCAAAGTTTGAAGTTACATAAGGGTGGTATTTCACCTGTCCAATATCTTTATCCAATGTGCATTGCGTCTCACATTTTTTAAAGCAAACTGTGAGACGCAAATACACATTGGACAAAGATCTTGGACAAATGGAATACCACCCTAAGCTAAATCCCTATCACTCGTCATTCGAGGGTTGGGCCGAACGTGACTTCGATTTTCAAAGTATGGCTTCAGTTGACGAGATTATTCCTCGACGAAGTGTCTAACGTGTTCTAGTACTAGCGGCTAGCATGTCACGACAGGATCACACTATCGGCACCTACGGAGACGATGTCTGTATTCAGAGGACGACGGAACCCCCTCACACGATCGGTTCACTCGCAACCGACCTTAGTTAACTATTGTAATGCCTGGCTCTAAGTATTGCAATAGTATAGCTGGAGCGGCTGTCAGTGGACCGCGTTTGTTTCCCTGCATGGCGCCGGTCACCCGGCTACCTACGTATCTGTGACTGGAATTTTGAATTACCTGCTTTATCGCCTTTTTTACGGCTCGGTGTGCTTCCATTTATGTTTTGAATATTTAACGCGCCCGGTCCGTCCGGCCCGGATGCGCTTGCGTTGCTCTAAGGTAGCTCTGTTCTGAATTAGACGATTAAACATATGAAGCACGTCACTGTGTTAGCGATAGACAGGCAATCCAATAGTTTTAAACACTTTAGAAACAGAACAGAGCACCTATTTACTACCATCATGACAGATATTTTTGTCGATGGGTAACATTGGTTCCCCAGTAACATCGGTCGCGTTCTTTTGTGGATGTTAGCACAGTCTGGTACACGATGATTGTGTTAACAGTTCTGAAAGACCGGCGTGTTGTTACTGGGACAAGTTATATGCCGGACACGATCTATAACGCATTATTTAAACACTTTTATGGATTATCTTTGACCACTAGCACTTTTAAGGCTCACGGACTGCCAGTCACGGGCTGTTCCTCCATCCTATCTCCTAATCACAAGTCACTGAGCAGAAGGTCTAGGTAAGTTGCATTCTATTGATTGCACAGATCGTAGAAATGGTATATTTTCTGCAGTCTATGCGATGGACAGAATGCAAGTTTCTCTAGCTACTGAAGTCCCTTGAGTGTCTAAGCTTAAAGCCTTCTATTCACCGTGCTACCACAGTTGATAACTGGGTAGCTTTGTGGTGGGGAGAGCGAGGTCAGTTGATGAACGATGAACAGAGGGCTCCAAAGTCGTGTACGGCATGTAATCAGAACTGAGGATGGATTATTGCACACTTATCTCCTCCGCATTGCCTGTGGCATTCAAATATAATCTCTAAATGCTAGACTTATTTCGAAAACTATCAAACTCATAGTCACTTTTGTTTTTTCGAATTGTAAATTATGTACATTAGTTATGTAAATTATTCAGTTTTTTTTAAGGCGATGGGTGTGCGATAATCTGACACTATTTTCGCACGCGGAAATGCAATCGGCATTACTGGACGCCTGATATTGCTCTAGGTACAATCGACCAAACTCCAGTGTCATCTCGCCATCAAGCATTAAATGTTTGTTTGGCGTTGTTCGCTGGCATTTGGTTTATATGTAGGCCTGTGTCACGCCCAGTTTTTCCTTTTGCGTATCCTTGCGCGAATTCAAGAGAGCAGCGCAAGCGCGTGTGTTTCCCGAGCGTGTAGTGACCGCGTGTGTGTCGCAGATCCGCGTGGTGAACGCGTTCCGCCAGGGGCTGGACTCGCGCGGCTCGCTGGCCGATCAGGCGCTGGCGGAGGCGCTGCGCAAGCAGACGGCGCTGTCCAAGCGCTTCAGCCACTCGTCCAGCGTGGAGTACGAGCCGCACGCGCTGGCGCCGCACGACCTGGACGTGGAGCGCCTGAGCTCGCACTCGCACACCGAGACCGCCGTCTAACGACGCCCCTCACCGCCGCGACCATCGTAATAAAGCGATACAGTATTATAGCGCCCGACCGTGCCCAGAGACGTTCCCGACCGACGCTGCCATTATCGCTCTAACGTTATATATATGCTGTGTATAAAATCATATTTTTAAAAACACGTTTGATTTTTAGTATGGCTGACGGACCGTATGTGTATTCGAGGCATAAGTTATATTGTTAACTAGTGTGTTTAATTATTCGATTGTTTTGAAAATATTTTATTATTATACGCGTGCGTTAGCGCGCGTCTGTTGAACAAAATAAATATTGTCTAATTATTAATTTTAGATTTAAGCGCGAGGGTGAGCGAATGGGCGTGTGTTTTTTGAAAAAAAATAAATTTTTCGCATACCATCGTGTCATCTCTTACACGGAATGAAATGTTTTGTATTGCTTTTGCGGGGCGAGGCGCGCGGGCGCGGGGGGCCTTTTGTACACATTCGCCCCGCCCCGCGCATCTGCCTGTTCATCTCTATACTATATATATATATATATATATATATATATATATATATATATATATATACATACATATATATATATATATACTTATACTTTGACTAAATTATGACATTGAAGTATTAGTTAAGGTGTTTGTTATAAATTTCAATAACTTTTCTTTTTGTTTTTACGACATTTCCCCCTTAAATCTAAGTATACATTTAAGTCATATCTCGAAGCGTAGACGCATCAACTAAAGTTTCTATACAAGAAACGACAACTATTCTTGTGTATAAACCGACGTAGTCCAAACATCTTCAAATGTTTAAATAGAAATAAACATTAAATTGTATAGCTGAAGGTATTTATTTGTAATGCTAGTCTCTTATGAAACAAAATACTATTCAATTATTATAATGTACTTATTGATTATTGATAAATACTTCAAGTTTATTAAACAAAATATAGTCTACGGTATAACAAATTGATTTTGGAATTTTTTCTCTATGAGCAATAGCGAGGCGCGCGCAGCGGGCGCGCGCATAGGCGAGGTAGGATCGCAGCAGTGGCATTTTGAAACCTTATAACGTAAGACATGTACTTAATCGAGTAGAGACGAGCTCGCCCGAGTCGCCGAGCGCAGTCAGGCGCAGGCGAGCGCAGCCGAGCGCAGCCGTGCGCAGCCGAGCGCGGCCCAGCGCTCGCCGCCCACTTGTTTTAGTGTAATGAACGATTAGCGAATCGGCATGTTCAATTTTGTATAGAACGTTTCATAGTAGCGGTATTGAGGTTGTTACGTTTTGTTCGCGGCTCGAGCTGCCCACTACACTACCTACTATAATACTATGCGCGACGACTATTACAAATACTAAACAGTCTTGTAAGTAATTAAGTATTAGCTTCAAATCAATAAAGCCTTTTTAAAAAAATTAGTTGAAAAAAATGAACTATTGAAAATTTGTCACGTATAATAGCTATGATTTCGGCGAATAGAGGTCATGGTTTGTGTATTTATATATATTTTCGTTGATATTCGTAACGAGCCACGAGTTACCCAATGAAAGACATAAATTAGGAGTGAACTGTAGTGTTGGGAGCGCGCGCGGGCCGCGCCGCCGCCGCGCCGCCCGACGTATTGTTTCGACACAACAGTCAGCCACTAACCATTTTAGGTGATAAGTCCCATTGTTGTATTTTTCGTCTCACAATAAATGAAAATCTATTTTATTGTTTTTAACATGGTGGTTTCATTTTTATTATCCTGCAATTTTTAAAAAGTTTTAATTACTCAACACTTTAGAAAAATGTTTGGGTCGATTTGCCCTGGGTTCGAATCCCAACATAAAAAAGAAACGGTCAACGCTTTCTTAAATGGACGACTAAAACGATACTCTATTTAGCTTAGTTTGTACTTGTCTTTTGAAAAAGTCTGTATTGAATACTTCAATCCGGATCGGACATGAAAATCATGATCTGAGAACTTTGCAGAGCGAAATCTGGACTTAAATTACATTAACCGTTGGTAGGAGAAATTAATTCATCGGCGAACCCTCAGTAGAGCTCCGCATTCCATCTCGTTACCGAAATCAGTCAAAATTTACTAACGCTTGGAAAAAACAGTGAAATTGGTAACATGATACAATTTTTACCAAAAATTTACTGCCTAGAACTGGCAACACAACAGCGTTCTCACGCTTGTTACCGCCAACCGAGTGCGAGTATATAATATCAATCGCCCAATGAAAATGTTGAGCATAATTAGAACCTCGGCACAGTTAAGTGCCATTGACACTCAGCGGCAATAATGACCGGCCAACAATCTTTTATTCAAACAGGTCAACAAATGTACCTTCTTAATCCGACAATAACATCAAGATATAAACCAATTTAGTATTGGTTATTTTTGCCGCTAATTGTATGTTACTCAGCTTAACCCTTGGGACGCCTTGTTCCGTATCCCTACTTATAGTTTAAACTTTTTCAACCGAGCTTATCCACTTAAGAATACAAAGCCATTGTGTAGTTATCCAAAAATTAGGATAACGAGCTCGCAGTAAAAGCAGATTATAACCGCCTTCGAAGGCTTACATCGATGATCGACTCTCAAACTCTACAAAATTCAGTAATAGAATAATGGCAAGCAATTTTTTTTACACGACAATGACCATTGTGTTTACAGGTAAGTGGAAGAGCTCAGTTCAAAAAGTTTAAACTATACTCCCCTCGAGCCCCTTGTAAGCTAGGAGCGTTTAACCTTTTCAACGCCATAGTCGGCTCTTGCCGTCAACTAAAAGTCGTGCCACTGACGCCACGTCGGCTACAGCCGACAAGAATTCAAGATTAAAAGAGACTGTAATTTGCATAGCATAGCAAACATGTTTGGCGTGTGGGTGGCACATTTTGTATTCGACGTATGGCGTTCAAAAGGTTAAACTCGACGGGTACAAATTTGCGAGCCTCTCAAGCGCTCAAGTGGCGGCCTCATTAATATCATTGTGTTATCTAATTAACTAAAATATTGTCTTGATATCGAAGGATGGTTTTTTGAACAATGAGGGCGCCACTGGACGCTCGGCCTAGAATGAAATCCTGCGAATCTATTCAATACGTTAAAACCATATTGCCCTTGACATGTCATCATATTTTAAACGTTTGATAGCTCTTGTTTACTGGACAGTAATGGCGGCCGAGTTAAAAACAATACCGTAACAACGAATAAAGGCCCTGAGCTAATGTCAACCTTGCCGTATAGACACTCTGGTCTATTTTACGCTGTCTGATGGTAATATCCGTCGAAGGCTATGAACCTGTGGTGCAGATATACCCGTCAATGGCGATGAAAATGTTAACCTTTTGAAAGCCTTACGTCGAACACAAAATGAGTCACACACACGCCAAACATGTTGGCAAAAAACATGCTATGCTATGGAAATTTCAACTTAATTGATACGAAACAAAGTCCTTTCAATCTTGAACTTGTGACGGCTACAGGCGTCGTGGCGTCAGTGGCACGACTTTTAGTGGCTTTCAAAAGGTTTAATAGATGCCTCACCTGTTTAAGAAGGCCGTTTCCTCCTGGTCCTATTATATTCAAATTTGTCCTACTGACTTTCGGCGGGGCCCTACTTCTGGGTGGTTTGCCCTTCGGGCATCTAAAGATACCTATCGAACCTAACCTACCTACTTTTACAACCACAGTACACCGAATCTAGGTGCACTTTTTGTGCAGTAAGACAAATGAGTCGCTTAACTTCAAACTCGGATAAGTCCATGCAAAAGGACAACGGAATTTGCGTCTTTTTTCAAATAAATTAAGTTTTACATTCGTATACCAAATTTCAAGGACATATCCGACTTTGAAGTTAGGCGATTCAAATATATACAGGGTGTCTGGAAAACCTTTGGAGATATTTGGCGCGGTAATAGTTCGCACGATTCTGATCACGGGGGTATGGTTCATTTTTGTTTCTGTTAATGTAAAAAAAAAAGAAGGTTTAATTATATTCATTTTGTTACTTGATGTATCGCAGCCGATATCTTGACCTTGACATTTTGATGTTGATACTATACGACCCCAAACGTTCGTAGTAACTAACGTCAAAACTTCAAGGTCAATGACCTGAGACCATACGTTGTTTACATGGTATGTAAACAAACAGTTCGCCCCATGTAAACAAAAATCAAGTTAACGTTATAAAAAATGATTACTTTTAATGCAACTTACTGTATTTTCGTTTTGCAATTGAACATTTTAGCGCGTTTTGAAATATTTACCAGATTTCTTGGAACACGCACTGCCGAGACCCGATCATACCGTCCGTTTTATTATTAATGTCGAGATCTAAACATTTACCATTGTTTTCTGCTCTAAAATAGCCCATAAAAGTTGTTTTCTAGTAAAAATTAAATTCATATTTGAAAATCTGAAATTTAATTTAACATGACATTTAATGACAACCATAATTCATAGACTTCTAAAAGTTCGGATGAATATGAAATAGACGATCCGTTTATTGCTGTCCGTATTGGTCTGTATGGTATTGTATTCGTGGCGGTTTAGCTAATAAAGGCCGTCGCATAATTGATTATAATTTGTATGATGATATCGCACTTGTCATAGAGAAATAAATAAATGACCGACCTTTCCGGCATTGGAATCGATATACGTACGTAGTACATATTCATTTCATGTTCGAGGCTTAGAGCATTTAATAACCGTTACTGGAGTCGTCTTAGGCTTCTTACAGACGAGCGACATTTTGCCAACGGCAGAGGCTACTGCAGCCGTCGCCACCTGACGGCCAAAATGCCGCTCGTCTGTAAGAAGCCTTACAGACACTTTCCCCTGTACCGGAGTATAAGATCAAAATTAAATTATTCTACACGATAACAAATAAAATCCTCATAAGTCAATAAAATAACCTGACATTATTCTTACTCATATTCGTAACATAAGAAGCTTCAAGAAACTGCCCTACTATAGCAATAGCCGTGTGAGAGTGTAATTTTTAATTGTATTAATGTTGAATTCTGTACTTAGAAAAAAAACGACAAAAAATCACGTTTGTTGTACGGGAGCCCCCCTTAAATATTTATTTTATTTTAATTAAATTATTTCTTTTTAAAGTGAATATACAACTAAATATTCTGTGAATATTTCAAGTGGCTTCCTGTTGCCGTTATATCGAGCAAAAAACGGCAAACAAATCACGTTTGTTGTATGGGAGCCCCCCTTAAGTAATTAATTTAATATGTTTGTAGTATTTGTTGTTATAGCGGCAACAGAAATACATCTTCTGTGAAAATTTCACATGTCTAGCTATCACGGTTCATCAGATACAGCCTGCTGACAGACAGACGGACAGACAGACAGCTGGACAGACAGACAGACAGACAGACAGGCAGACGGACAGCGGAGTCTTAGTAATAAGATCCCGTTTCTACCCTTTGGGTACGGGACCCTAAAAATGAATTTGATGTGTTGTGTTTATGATATCAAAGACTTCCATTGACAAATGTTACTTTTCTGATAGACCTTAATCAACGTGGTACATAGAATTAGTACTGACATAGAACCCGGACTATAAGTTGAACTTCGCAACAGGTATACTTCTCTAACCGCCTGTTTAACAGCAGTAATAATAGACAAGGAGGGAGCCAACTTTAAATGGCAGATAAATTTACTTGTCGATTGTGAAACAGAGGGCTCAGACAAAATGCATTACGCTAACTAACGTTTCTATTCGATTCGTTTTTAAACCAATCGCGTCACTGGAAGATGACGTGATACGAAAAGCCACGTGGTCTACCAGTGACGCGATTGGTTTAAAAACGAATCGAATAGAAACGTTAGTTAGCGTAGTGCATCTTGTCTGAGCCCTCAGGCCCTTTGTTTTAGATTACGTATTTCTTAAGAGGAAATGAAACAAAAACTAGGCGGTTTTCTCTCCTTCGAATGTCTCGGTCACAACGTCGAATTCAACGTGTACTGTGGGAATGGACCTCTTGTACGTCTTCGGGCTTTACAGACAGACCAGACAGATAAGGATCTATTCAAACCTTGTGACGTCTTACGTGACGTAATAACGAAAGCATGTATGGACAAGGACATCTCTTATCTCTTAACTAATTATGAATGCCATAAATAAAAAGGTCAAACATACGTCTAACAGTGTTATAGCCTGGTTTCTATGCTAGTACCTACTTATTCTGTTGCACCTTGTCTTCTGATCTGCGGACTGGATACTCACAAAAAATATGCCTTAAGCACACCTCTTGCACATGCGATTGAAAGAGAAGTTTTCTCGTGATCCTGCCATATTTGTCCTATTGCACAAAAAGTACACCTAGATTTGATCACCAAATACTAATTGTGTTTGTAAAAGTAGGTAGGTTAGGTTTGTTAGTTACCTTCAGATGCCCGAAGGGCAAACCACCCAGAAACAGGACGGCAGCAGAATTGAGTAGGACAAATATAGTAGGACCACAAGAAAACGGCCATTGAAAGTAATAAATAAATAAACAAGTAAATCATTTATTTGAAAAAACCGGTATAAGGACCATGACAATGCTCCGCCAAATTCCACAAACAGTTTGAAAATTGTACGCAGTCCCTTGGCAAACCAGAGTTTACATGGTGAATTGACTGACGGAACAAAAATATTCTCATGTAGCAACCACCATATCAAGCATCAGATTTTGGTTAAAAATAGCTCAACTGTTTACTTGACAGTATAATGGCGGCAGAGTTAAAACAGCCACAGCAACAGCAACAGCGTTGGGATAAACTACCCCGAAATTATTTTCCCTCAAAATTTGTATTGCCATGCCATTCGCTATAATTTTTTTCCCAGTCTATCGTTATTCTTCTCCTTTTCCATTCGCGGATTTCCCCATTTGTTAATTTTACTAGAGGCGTAGGTAGGTTTAGGTTAATTATGTTCGTTTTGCAGCAGCGCTTACAAATAGGAAATCCGCGTCGACTTTGTGGAATTGATATTTGAAACATGCCAATCGAAAAAAGCTACAATGTAAATGAAATGTGTGTGGTTAAATTATTAATTAGGAAAAATGCGAATGGACAAAGAAGGAAAAGAATAAACGACCGGGAAGTAAAAAATATGGGGAAATACGCGAATGGAAATACAAATATTGGGGATAAATAATACAGTCGTTTTATCCACATCGATAAACACGACTATACCTATCAAGGTCCTTCACGGTAAAACCATATCGACTTTGGCATGTTATCGTTTTGTCAACGTTACTATACTTAGCTCTTTTTTACTTGACAGTAATAGCGGCCGAGTATACAGAGTAGTTGAATAGAGTAAAAATTTGTAGGAGCGAGACGCCGAATGGACTCGTTTGTCAATGTCGATAGAAATTTATGAACAACTAGCTTATGTTCACTAGTTTGCGACTCCCTCCGCATACAAGTCGTTTATCGCTATTCCCTATACTAACTATCTATCTGGGTACCTACCGAAGAATTTTACGTCGCGTGATCACCAGCCAAAGACCGGCCGCTTATGCGCGTTCGCTGCGTGTTCAGACGTCGAATTAACTTGGTACGTAGTTACTATTATTTAATCTGTGGTACGTAGAACTCACAGATAACCTTACTTTTGTGCGACCTCGTAAAGCCCGACGTCCTAAAATTAGGACATTTGTCAAAGTGACTTTTGTCTTTAGATGACCGACACAAGATCCTTTTTCGAACTAACGGAATTTGACGTGGGCCTTACGAGGCTAAAGGGGCTTGACATCATGCTATTTACAGCATGCAATTTGAAACGTACGAGAAAAAATGCATAAAGGCAACTGATTTATGCAGAAAGACGGATTGTGAACATGTATACATTTTCAATGGTAGAGTCCGTTTGTTACATACACTGACGAAGCTGGCTGGAACAGAAACAATATAAATAAGGATCAAACTAGGAAACAAATTATAAACCTATCTGCTTGCTTATTAGTACTTAGGCTAAGCTTATAGAAGTTATGATGGATTAAAGCAACAGACGAACATACATACAGGAATACTTAAGAGTTCAAACTACTTCAAACTCAGTGAGACTATACATTAGGTACACTGGATATTCTGCACCCACCTTCCAACTCCATCATCAGATTAACCTCAATAATTATTAATAATTATTGTATTGTAAACAGGTTAATATAAAATACATGAACACTGCCCTCGTCCCTACCCATCATCAGCATCATCATCATCATCACATTATACTTAACGTTTGCCTATTAAGATTTATGAGAAACATCCGCTGACAGACATATGGACGGACGTAGTAGGTAAATAGGATCTAATCGAACTGAAAAAACATGACCGCATTGTGAATTAGAGTGAAGTTCTAATAATGAACACCCAGAGTCATATTCCTAACAGGTTTATGATTTCCTACTACTTAAATTGAACGTAGCAACCCATCCGATACTTTTTATTTTGCATATTGCATATTTTCCTCGCGGGCTGGGTAAAAAACCCTTTCGTATCCCTTACTTGTTTATGATCTCCTGGTACTTGGCTAGTTTTATTACTGACCTAAGTAATCTGTAAAAAAATCAGGTTCCTGGCTGTACTAGGAAAAAGTTACGAGGGTGGGAAAAAGGGCTGAATGAGTTCGTGTAAATATTAGACACTGCAGTAGGTACCGCTCGGTTTTTTTCTTCGAACTTGGCCGGACATACTGCCGTTTGTCTTAATCATTCTTGAGGCAAGCTTTTGTTGTTGACTGTACTTTTTCTTTTGCAAAATCGTTATCTGCTTATCAAGACCAAACTAAGGAGTCTCTACCCGTTAGGTCTACGTTAAATATAGCGGAGATCCTGTCGCCGTCGCCACCTTCCGACTCCATCATCAGGTCAGCTCTTAGATATCATCGGGTTTACGTATGTGGTCCAAATTTCAGCCCATTCCATTAAGGGAACTGGTTCAAAATATACTTGCTTGTTTTAACGGACAACTTACATACATACGAACAATGCATGTGAAATAAAAGCTTGAAAAAAAGCAATCTTTCGCATTTTGACCTACGTATTTATAATAATAGTACTTATTAAAAATTTAAGGTTACTATTCATCGGTCTTCTCTTGAACTTTCATTTTTAGCTCCGTTTTCCTTTAATAATTGTTTTCTTTCTTCTGTTTCTTTTTTAAAATGTAAAAGTCATAGTGTTGCTCGCCTTTATTAACCTAAAATCAGACTCTATTATTAGTATCTACATCTGTATTTATTTATTTATAAAATGCCACAACGTACGTAATATTGGCCACGTTTCGAGTTCATCATCAGATCAGCTCTTAAACGTCAATAAAAATACATTGAGAATATTAGATATCATTTATTAGTTTTTACGCTAGGTATTTTATTCGTGCTTTTATGAATTTCTTCATTTATACACACAAACTTTGTTAAACCGTTCTCAAGTATGATACATGAGGCAAGTGATTTTTATCTAATAGAAGATTAATTTGTTTTTCACTATTCCCTTGAAAACTACGATTTTTGGGGCATAATAAAAACAACATCAGTACTAAATACCTAAGACCGTTTTTTTTCGATTCGTTAAGATCTTCGTTCGTAATGACAAAACGAATAAGGAAAATTCTACGACCGGTACACAGTCATTATATGCTTATCGAACCCAAACTAACAAATCCAAACTTGGTGAGCCTGTAATGTAATCGCTATATGTATGCCTATAATATTTGAGGAGTTCCCTCAATTCCTCATGGATCCCCTCATCAGATTCTGATTTGGTGACAATGGGACCACCTCGGAAGTATATTCTATCAAACTAAAAAATATTTTTTGAAATCGGTCCATAATAGAGGGATAAATCGGTGAACATACATAAAATATTAATACAGTGGAACAAAGAACCTCCTCCTTTTTTGAAGTCGGTTAAAAAGAAACCTTTACGTACCAAATTTTCAAAATCTTGTACAGCTATTGCTATGACTTCTGATGTATTGACACGATAATACTGGCGTTCTGTTTTTAGTATTTGCTGTTATAGCGGCAGTAAAAATACAAATAAAATCAACAGTCTAGCTATCACGGTTCATGAGACCGGACAGACAGACAGACAGACAGACAGACAGACAGACAGACAGACAGACAGACAGACGGACAGACGGACAGACGGACAGACAGACAGACAGACAGACAGACAGACAGACAGACAGACGGACGGACGGACGGACGGACGGACGGACGGACGGACGGACGGACGGATCGGACGGACGGACGGGCGGGCGGGCGGACGGACGGACGGACGGGCGGACGGACGGACGGACGGACGGGCGGACGGACGGACGGACGGACTGACAGACAGATAGACAGACAGATAGATGGACAGAGGAATCTTAGTGATAGGGTCCCGTTTTTACCCTTTGGGTAACATACCCTAATAAGGCTGCGGCTCCACTGAAGCGGAGACGAGCGGAGCGGCGCGGAGCTGTGCCAATATTAACCAATAGAATCTAAACCAACGTGCGCAAGGCGCGCTTGACGTGACCGCATGTGCCGTCTATTGGTTAATATTGGCACCCTAAAAAACCGCCTTCAAAAACGCAAAAGATTACTTTATTTTAAAAGTGTAGGTACCTAATAGGTTAGTCCAACTGATGTCGGGTTTTTGTTGAAAATGTTGTGGTCGCCGACTTCAGTTGGACTAACCTATTAGGTACCTACAATTTTAAAAGAAGGTATTTTTTAGGTGATCATAATACGCTGTTACGTACTCCCACTTCTTGGTTGATATGAAACTTTAAGTTATTTCAAGCGCGCCGCAAGCAACGCCGCGGGAAAGTCATAGTCTTATTTCAACAAGTAAATATTCTTCGTTGTAGTCACTCGACTATCTTAATCGAGATATCTTATCGCCACCCTTGAAATCAGTACCGTTGAGGAGTTCGGGTGGCCATCCGTGGTCTTCATCATCAGTTCCAGTTCACCAAATGATACTTTCTGAATGCAAATGCTGGACTTGTTACTAAAAATACTAAAATCGCTATATGTTTTCCTACAATATTTGAGGAGATATTATCCTTTTCCCCCGGGACTCAAACACAATTGGATCATCGCTATATCTCTAAAGAAAAATTAGTCGTACAACAAGGCAGAAATACTTACTAGTTTTGAGATCTGGGTTAAAATAGCTCCACTTTTTTTGCCCCATACATATCTTTCAATATCTTTTACGTTTATTACGATGTCTTTCAGATTTTTCAAAATTATTTCTGACATTTGATAGTTTGACATAAGTTTGATACTTGTCAAAGACATTATAGCACTTGATAGCACTACCGAGTCATTGTTCGAAAAAGGTTAATTAAAACCGTTTTACATAATAAATCGCAGCTTGGAGTGAAATTGGCAGCATGACCCAATTTTTACTCAAAACGACCAAAAATAAATAATTTGAATCTTTCCTCTGGAAGGTAAGTATGTTCTGTATAATTAAACAGGTTTTTCAGATCGCAATGAAAGGCTCTAAAGCCGAATGATATACGGTTGTTGATATCAGTCAAGCTTTAGAACTTATAGCTGACATAAAGTAAATAAAATATAAATATAAATGTATATCACGAAAACGAATTCTAAATACCAAAATATCTTAAATATCTTCACATTATTGCTTCCAATTAGATCCTTACAAAAGACTGTAGACCGGGAGATACTGACACAAAATTTCCGGTCATTTGTACCAGTATGGCGACCCTTCAAGGGTCTAATTACGTAATGACGAAAAGGAAAATGATGGTCATAGCGCTGGTACCGGTGGCCCAAACGCGTGGACTTCGACTACGTCTCGCCACTACACTGTTTCCGTATATTGATCTTTCCATACATAATTATTATAAATATTTTTCGCATTAGTTCCCTAAATGTGTAAGTAATAAAATACTGAATTTAAATCTCCTTAGTATCCGCGGCCTTTTTTTAAAGTGTTTTTAGCCAGGATCTGGCATTGTTCTTTGGTAACATGATTCAATTTTGGCCAAAAACCTTCTGATTAATAAACTATTACTTCCAACTAAATAACCACCATTAACTGCCGCACTCAGAAGCGTCATTTAAGTTTAATGCTTGTTTAGTGAAGTGTTCTTATTGCTATAGCAAAGAAAGTGACAGCAGCAATTTGAATCAAGCATTAAATTTAATTGACGCCTCTGAGTAAATAATGGTTGCTACTTAAGAATACTGTAGTGTCACCACAGAGTTTCACCACGTTGATCGCTTCTTAGGGCCGTATTAATAAACTAATCTCGACTGCAATACCCGTCTCAAGATGCGTCAAACATGACAGTATTCTATGGCTTGACAGTTACTTTGACGTATCTTGTGACGAGCATCTTAGCTGAAATGAGTTTATTAATACGGCCCTTAGATTACGAAGCTAGCCTATGTTTTTCTAGGATACGAATATCTTTCAACCACGTGTATGATGCCAGCTTTAAATGTAATTCTGATAAAACGTAACGTGTAGGGACGATTTTATTTTCACAAATAAACCTAAAACTCTTTTTATAAAGAGTTTTAATGGCACAAGATTTAAAAAGATACTAATGTCAAATTGTCAAAGCACAATCACAACTTTACTTAATGATTCGTTTTAATTATGGTTTTTTTTCGTAGTAATCCCCGATAGTGGTACAAATCAATAAAGTAAATCCATGATTCATGATCTCGTAAAAGAAGTTGAATGTACCTACGAGTACAAGTGCTATTTTAGCTGTGTGAGTGTGAGAAGAGTGGGACATAAAAATCGGAATCGTAAGTTTCAATTTTAAATTATTTCACATAATAGCCCTTAACAGAGACCGTCTTTTCATTTCAGAATAATGTGTCAGTTTTCTAAACACCATGGAGCTTTTAACCATGATTAGAAACATAGTTCAATATAAGGCACAACTTGTTTATTTACATTACGTTGTGACACATGTAATGAATGAATTAGTTAAGATGGGGCACACTGAGATCATCATCAGGAAAGGCGATGATAAATCAGCCTGTAACTCAGTCAAATATTAACTTAAAAAAAAGTTACCAATATAGGGATGATCCAAATCACCCACCCTATCTACTGTTAAAATTTCTCCAAAGGTTTTCCAGACACCCTGTATAGGACGACGAGGGAGCTCGTGAGACCTAGGCAAAGTAACAGTGGCAAATGTGATCAACGTATGAGCTCTATTTGGTTGTTTTTTTTTATGTCAAGGATAAGGCAAACGAGCACACAGGGCACCTGATGGTAATAGGGATGCGAGACCCATAGACATTTGTATTCTCAGACTGCAATCCTACGACTGCAAATGCATTACCAATCATGAGGACTAACTTAGAATGCTTTTATGCTATTAATTTCACCGGTTGTCTTATCCACACACCGTAACACAACAGTGCGAACACTGCTGCTGCAGTTTAAAGGAAAAGATAGTACCGATCTGAATGGACCCTGCACAAGGTCTTAGTAGTACTAAAACAAAAGCTTCATAAAAAAATCTTAATCTTTATTAAACAAAATACTCTTGCAACTGGTTCCTCCTGTCACTTGGTGAGCGGAGGCGTGACGTTTCCATCACGAGGGGACGAGGGTCAGGGGAACCGGATGAGGCCTGGTGGCGGCTCCGGCGGCATGAAGCCCGACAAAGATAAGTTGGGATCTGGAAATAATTATTTTAGGTAATTAAAGAAGGAAATAACAATTTAAAAGTAATTAAATACATATTCATTTCGTGGCATTAAAAAAGATTTGATAGTAGACTAGGTACAATACAATATAAAAGACAATTGAACACCAAACAAAAAATTACAGAGAAACAGGACAATCAAAAATATCACAGGTAAACAACAAACGTGCCCCGTTTTATAAAACTATAAGTTACAATTTTACAAATCTAAACTGACAACACTGCTCAAATGGCTGGTTGTCATTGGTCGAGGTTGTGTCAAATGGAAACTTGTAACATGTAAATTGTAGTTTGTAGTTTTATAAAACAGGCCCCAGGTGGTGTTATCGCTGAGGAACCAGGGAGTTTTAAATTAAGAACTATTTACAATATTTAAAAAAATATCAAAGATAAGTATATTTGTTTAGGTTATGGGCCCAGCAGGTTCCCACTTGTTGGCGATATGTGGTTCGGTGTTAGTGGTTTTATTTGCATAATTGAAATAATCTCACTGTTTGGTTTATTTTTACACTGGAAGTATTGGAATGTGAAAACGTCGACACTGTTGTACGGTGGAAGGATAAAGGACAAGATGGTATTAGTGTTCTGGCGGACTTCGGACGAGGTCCTATCGAGGGTGTTAGAACTTTTATTTTTTTAATAAGGTATAGTGGGGTGAATTTTTTTATAAATGATTTCTTTCTTTCCTCGCAACTAAATTATTAAGGGCCAAGGTTACCAATAATTAAATGGACGATTAAGTCTTAATCAGCCGTTAATCGATGCATTTGACCCCCGTTAAATCGTTAATCGACCGTTTAATTATCGGTGAATTCGGCTCTGACCTGGTCAAAATTTGTATAATAAATACGGTTCAGGTCGCGTCAGATTTTCAACCGAATCGAAGGGCCGAAACGCTCAGAAATATGAGCTCCGCGAGGGTGGAGCTCGGTCGACGCCGTCGAAAATGATTTCGATATAGATATCACCGGTCGCGCCGCTCGGTCGGGGGGAGCGGTTTTAGAAATGTGAGTCGGTCCCTCACCGAACTTGATGGAGTGGTGCAGCGGCTGCAGCGGCGGCGCGCGCGGCGGCGGGCGCAGCAGGTGCAGGGGGGGGGCGGGGGGAGCGGTTTTAGAAATGTGAGTCAGTCCCTCACCGAACTTGATGGAGTGGTGCAGCGGCTGCAGCGGCGGCGCGCGCGGCGGCGGGCGCAGCAGGTGCAGGGGGGGGGCGGGGGGAGCGGTTTTAGAAATGTGAGTCAGTCCCTCACCGAACTTGATGGAGTGGTGCAGCGGCTGCAGCGGCGGCGCGCGCGGCGGCGGGCGCAGCAGGTGCAGGGGGGGGGCGGGGGGAGCGGTTTTAGAAATGTGAGTCAGTCCCTCACCGAACTTGATGGAGTGGTGCAGCGGCTGCAGCGGCGGCGCGCGCGGCGGCGGGCGCAGCAGGTGCAGGGGGGGGGCGGGGGGAGCGGTTTTAGAAATGTGAGTCAGTCCCTCACCGAACTTGATGGAGTGGTGCAGCGGCTGCAGCGGCGGCGCGCGCGGCGGCGGGCGCAGCAGGTGCAGGGGGGGGGCGGGGGGAGCGGTTTTAGAAATGTGAGTCAGTCCCTCACCGAACTTGATGGAGTGGTGCAGCGGCTGCAGCGGCGGCACGCGCGGCGGCGGGCGCAGCAGGTGCAGGGGGGGGGCGGGGGGAGCGGTTTTAGAAATGTGAGTCAGTCCCTCACCGAACTTGATGGAGTGGTGCAGCGGCTGCAGCGGCGGCGGGCGCAGCAGGTGCAGGGGGGGGGCGGGGGGAGCGGTTTTAGAAATGTGAGTCAGTCCCTCACCGAACTTGATGGAGTGGTGCAGCGGCTGCAGCGGCGGCGCGCGCGGCGGCGGGCGCAGCAGGTGCAGGGGGGGGCGGGGGGAGCGGTTTTAGAAATGTGAGTCAGTCCCTCACCGAACTTGATGGAGTGGTGCAGCGGCTGCAGCGGCGGCGCGCGCGGCGGCGGGCGCAGCAGGTGCAGGGGGGGGGCGGGGGGAGCGGTTTTAGAAATGTGAGTCAGTCCCTCACCGAACTTGATGGAGTGGTGCAGCGGCTGCAGCGGCGGCGCGCGCGGCGGCGGGCGCAGCAGGTGCAGGGGGGGGGCGGGGGGAGCGGTTTTAGAAATGTGAGTCAGTCCCTCACCGAACTTGATGGAGTGGTGCAGCGGCTGCAGCGGCGGCGCGCGCGGCGGCGGGCGCAGCAGGTGCAGGGGGGGGGCGGGGGGAGCGGTTTTAGAAATGTGAGTCAGTCCCTCACCGAACTTGATGGAGTGGTGCAGCGGCTGCAGCGGCGGCGCGCGCGGCGGCGGGCGCAGCAGGTGCAGGGGGGGGCGGGGGGAGCGGTTTTAGAAATGTGAGTCAGTCCCTCACCGAACTTGATGGAGTGGTGCAGCGGCTGCAGCGGCGGCGCGCGCGGCGGCGGGCGCAGCAGGTGCAGGGGGGGGGCGGGGGGAGCGGTTTTAGAAATGTGAGTCAGTCCCTCACCGAACTTGATGGAGTGGTGCAGCGGCTGCAGCGGCGGCGCGCGCGGCGGCGGGCGCAGCAGGTGCAGGGGGGGGGGCGGGGGGAGCGGTTTTAGAAATGTGAGTCAGTCCCTCACCGAACTTGATGGAGTGGTGCAGCGGCTGCAGCGGCGGCGCGCGCGGCGGCGGGCGCAGCAGGTGCAGGGGGGGGGCGGGGGGAGCGGTTTTAGAAATGTGAGTCAGTCCCTCACCGAACTTGATGGAGTGGTGCAGCGGCTGCAGCGGCGGCGCGCGCGGCGGCGGGCGCAGCAGGTGCAGGGGGGGGGCGGGGGGAGCGGTTTTAGAAATGTGAGTCAGTCCCTCACCGAACTTGATGGAGTGGTGCAGCGGCTGCAGCGGCGGCGCGCGCGGCGGCGGGCGCAGCAGGTGCAGGGGGGGGCGGGGGGAGCGGTTTTAGAAATGTGAGTCAGTCCCTCACCGAACTTGATGGAGTGGTGCAGCGGCTGCAGCGGCGGCGCGCGCGGCGGCGGGCGCAGCAGGTGCAGGGGGGGGGCGGGGGGAGCGGTTTTAGAAATGTGAGTCAGTCCCTCACCGAACTTGATGGAGTGGTGCAGCGGCTGCAGCGGCGGCGCGCGCGGCGGCGGGCGCAGCAGGTGCAGGGGGGGGGCGGGGGGAGCGGTTTTAGAAATGTGAGTCAGTCCCTCACCGAACTTGATGGAGTGGTGCAGCGGCTGCAGCGGCGGCGCGCGCGGCGGCGGGCGCAGCAGGTGCAGGGGGGGGGCGGGGGGAGCGGTTTTAGAAATGTGAGTCAGTCCCTCACCGAACTTGATGGAGTGGTGCAGCGGCTGCAGCGGCGGCGCGCGCGGCGGCGGGCGCAGCAGGTGCAGGGGGGGGGCGGGGGGAGCGGTTTTAGAAATGTGAGTCAGTCCCTCACCGAACTTGATGGAGTGGTGCAGCGGCTGCAGCGGCGGCGCGCGCGGCGGCGGGCGCAGCAGGTGCAGGGGGGGGGGCGGGGGGAGCGGTTTTAGAAATGTGAGTCAGTCCCTCACCGAACTTGATGGAGTGGTGCAGCGGCTGCAGCGGCGGCGCGCGCGGCGGCGGGCGCAGCAGGTGCAGGGGGGGGGCGGGGGGAGCGGTTTTAGAAATGTGAGTCAGTCCCTCACCGAACTTGATGGAGTGGTGCAGCGGCTGCAGCGGCGGCGCGCGCGGCGGCGGGCGCAGCAGGTGCAGGGGGGGGGCGGGGGGAGCGGTTTTAGAAATGTG